>JBBPDB010036024.1:0-11607 GCA_037974465.1 Brachypetersius altus | reverse complement strand
TGCTGAAGGTAGGATTCGAACCCATGACCTCTTGGTCTGGAGGCAAGTACCCTACCCACTGAGCTACCTCCACCCCACCCCACCCAGAATCAGATCTTCTCTTTCTCCTAAACAGAACTTCCTCTAATCTCAGTCTGCTCCCAGTTTAAGGCAGACTCAATAAACTCCAGGTAAGAGTTTATATCTGATCAGAGATCAGAGAGAGACGAGCCTGATGAGAGCAGTGAGATCCTCCCTGGTTTAGTTACTCAGTTATTGGTTGATCTAACGCAGTGAAGGTGGAGAACTGACCTCTTTCTTGCGTAAGTCCTTGATGCGCCGCACCAGTGTGAGGTAGAAGCCGACGCCGAAGCAGTTCTTCAGGAAGAGCGGTGAGCCGCAGCAGTGCAGCTGGCCTTTGGAGATGATGGCCACACGGTCGCTCAGCAGGTCAGCCTCGTCCATGTGGTGAGTGGACAGAATCACTGTGCGGCCTGGAAGACATCGCACACCACAGAGATGGGGACACTTCCCTCAACGACTCAAGAATGGACTCGGGTGTTGTGACTCGTGAGTCATAACTCGTAAACAATGTTAATTTCATGGAATTATTTATTTATATCTCACACTCTTTCCAACGAACCGAAAACAGCTAATAGCGTTTTTCGAGGCATCGTTAGCCCCATCTAACTGTGGAGTTTCACATTTAGAGTCAGAGATATATTTTTCATGTTTAACATTTAAGATAATTTAAGGCAAATCCTCCATGTTGGTGAGGGCATATCACAGCACGCAGTCCAGCCCTCTGCTAAGCAACAGCCAATTGTAATTGTGGCCAATTAGCATATATTCTAAACATTTAGAGCTCAGCATTTACAGCTCAAACATCCCACATTTAGAGTCGCCATTTGTAAACACTGCAGGTAAAAGACTTAAGACGTGACTTGGACTCAGTAAAGATGACTTGTGAACATCTCTGCACACCACAGAGCACGTCAACCAGCTCCTCCAAAACTCTCAATCTCACATCTTTATACTGGGATCATCAGAACCGAGTCTTTACATCACTTTATTCTGGTTTCAGACACACATCACTGTCATATCAACACACTTTTAGTTTGGCTTTGGTCTGACTCGATCCAAACCTTTCCACAGGAGGAGGAGGACAGGAGAGGAGGTGAAGATGGTGAAGTACCTGAGCGGTATTTGAGGAGCAGGAGAAGGTGGTGAAGTACCTGAGCGGTATTTGAGAAGCAGGAGAAGATGAAGTACCTGAGCGGTATTTGAGGAGGGGGAGAAGGTGGTGAAGTACCTGAGCGGTATTTGAGGAGCAGGAGAAGATGAAGTACCTGAGCGGTATTTGAGGAGCAGGAGAAGATGAAGTACCTGAGCTGTATTTGAGGAGCAGGAGAAGATGGTGAAGTACCTGAGCTGTATTTGAGGAGCAGGAGAAGGTGGTGAAGTACCTGAGCTGTATTTGAGGAGCAGGAGAAGATGGTGAAGTACCTGAGCGGTATTTGAGGAGTGGGAGAAGGTGGTGAAGTACCTGAGCGGTATTTGAGGAGTAGGAGAAGATGGTGAAGTACCTGAGCTGTATTTGAGGAGCAGGAGAAGGTGGTGAAGTACCTGAGCGGTATTTGAGGAGCAGGAGAAGATGGTGAAGTACCTGAGCTGTATTTGAGGAGCAGGAGAAGATGGTGAAGTACCTGAGCGGTATTTGAGGAGCAGGTCCCAGATGGAGCGTCTGGAGTACGGGTCCACTCCTGAGGTCGGCTCGTCCAGAATCACCACTTTTGATCCTCCAACAAACGCCATGGCAACCGACAGCTTCCTCTGCATCCCACCTGAACACAGAGGAACCCGAGTGATGGAGATGTTTCCAGAAATGAAGTTTACATGGGAATTAACCAAGTGTCTTTTGTGTATTCTGGTTTATTTTAGATTATTTTTTGTTCCGGTCAGTTACGGCCGAAACATCAAGCATTGAGCATTTGGTTCATAAAACTGTCAGTTTGCACATTAAGCTCCTTTGCACATTTCCTTTAGTTTGCAAAAGCAGTTAATATTTCTCTACATCTGAGCATCACACTTCACGTATTTACTAGCTTTTTTGTAGAAAGCTCTTCATTCGGATTCAGTCTAACGCGTTTTTTTTTCTGAGAACCGAATTGTATTAACTTCATCAGTCAAGCGTTGGCAGTAATACAGTCAACCGCCATAAAAAGAAGAAGAAGCTGCTGCAGTATGTAGCATGACTGCTCAGAGTCTTGTCCTCATATTTTAGTGTTTTAACACCGCCCCCTCAAATTTTCAACAATTATCTCAGTTTATTTATTATTAGTAAGCTGTGCCCTGTCTAAACATGTGGGTAGAGAGAGTTATTTCAACTTTTCTTTTGTGTACGAGTCTAATGCTAACTGTTAACGCTAATGTTTTTTTTGCAAAAAAAATTCTGATTATTTATTTACCTTTCCATGTTCTTTAAGGGTAATGCATTTAACTTTAAAATGAGTTTAAAATTAAATTAAAATAATTTGGGGGCAGATTTAGGGTTTACACTATAAAAATAGACATTTTTAGGCATTTTTTACCAAAACACAATGCGGTTTTTCACTTTACGGGGATGCTCTTATAAAGTAACCCCCACAAAAACCACAGGATTACTGTATATTGAAACCCTGGTTCTGGAGGATAATCTCAATAATCTTTCCTGAGCAGAAAAAACACTCAATTCTCCAGGTCTAAGACTGGAACCCACAGCTCTGGATAATCTAAACCCTCTTTTCCCTCAGATCTACAGAACCGTTCTGGATCTGAATTGTATTGTGCTGGTACTGAAGTTGTATCAGGTTCTAAACTGTACTGTGACGGTACTGAATTTTTATCACGTTCTATACTGTACTGTGCTGGTACTGAAGTTGTATCAGGTCCAGTGAGCAGGTCCAGGTGAGCTTGAGCAGGTTCTGAACACCGGACCCTCAGGACTGGATCTGGTTCTCCCTGATCTAATTTAACTTTCACTCCTGTCATTACAGGTTCTCCATCAAACACTGATCTAAAGGCTGATTCTCAACATTCCTTAACCCCCACAGAGCCTCTGCTCAGACCCACCGGAGAGGTTCTGCGCCTCGTCATCTCTCTTGTTGGGTAAACCCAGGTCCTCCAGCATGTTCTCCACCTCCTGCTCGGCCTCCTTTCGCTCTCGGCCCTTCAGCAGCGAGTAGAACAGGATGTGCTCCTCTACGGTCAGACTGCATGAGTTCAGGCAAACCGTTTAGGAAGAACGTTTCTTGTTTGTTGAGACACACAGTGAGCATTTATTCTACTCAATATGGCCAAGATAAGACAATCTGAGAGAAAATAGCATTTTTACAAGGAGATTCAGAAAAAACTAGAAACGAAGGGCTCAAGACTTTTGCACAGTGCTGTGTGTGTGTGTTGTGGACTCACTGGTGGAAGAGGATGTTGTACTGGGGACACATGCCCAGAGACTGTCTGATAGTGTCCATGTCTGTCCGGATGTCCTTCCCGTTGATGAAGGCGGTTCCAGAGGTGGGCGGGAACAAGCCAGTGAGGATGGACCTGACCAATCAGAAAACAGGTACATGAGGAATAGTTTACTCCACCAACCCGTGACTGAGAGAGAGAGAGAGGGAGAGAGAGAGAGAGAGAGAGAGAGAGTGAGAGAGAGTGAGAGACAGAGAGAGGGGGAGAGAGAGAGAGAGGTGGTCTCACAGTGTGGTGGTCTTGCCCGCCCCGTTGTGTCCGAGGAAGGAGGTGATCTGTCCCTGGTAGAAATTGAGGTTCAGGCAGTTCACCGCCGGCCTGCCGCTCCCAGGATACACCTTCACCAGGTCCCTCACACACACCCCCACCGGCAGCACCGCCGGCTCCGGCTCGAAGAACACACTCCCTGTCAGAGCGGGGACCGGTTTACACACACACATACACAAACACACAAACACACACACACACACACACACACACACACACACACACACACACACACACACACACACACACACACACACACACACAATAACACACACACAATACAGACACACCCTCTCTCTTTCACACACACACACAATACACACACATACACAATACACACACACTGCCCCTCTGAGTAGAGCTGCACTATGTGGTCAGAATATCACCTCTGTGGTTTTACTCTGTGGTTCCTTAAAGAGCCTGGAGTTTAAAAGTCTGGAAGGTTTTTTTTCAGACAATATTTCCTCCCACACAGCCCGTTTTCAAATCACAGGATTTGTGATGTCACAAAACCAACACATTTAACAGTTAAAATGAGATTTTAGTTGGATTTCATGAAGAACTCGATTCATCAGAACCCCAGTAACTCACCTGGAGCTGTGATTGGTCAGAGGCTCTATCGTGCAGCTCTAGCAGTGAGTCAGTGGGGTTTGGATGTTGCAGCTCCTCCCTCACCTGTGAGTTCTGCTGGGTTCTCCTCAGGTGGAGGATCTTCGTCCCTCCTGAGCTGCTCCTCCCTCTCCCTCTCCAGTCGCTCCCGCCTGTCCTGGTGTTTGCACTGCTTGCGGGAGCCGTTACAGTCAGGTCCGGCCGCAGGACTCTCTCTGTCCTCCTTCTGCTCCACCATCTCTAGCTTCTCAACATTCTCCTCCGGCTCCACTGGAGGCTTCTCAGGAGCTGCAGGGAGAACCAGAGGAGCATCCGAGCGGACTCAGTAAGCAACATTCATCCCACACCTACCTCAAAGCTGTGTTGAGCTGATCTAACAGACAGTTTTAAGTCTTCAGCTCTTAATGCTGGACAAAAGTGCGTTACAGGACGGAAGTGATACAGTTTTTCTAAGCGTTCCACTGTTGCAGTACCCTGTTCCAGGTCTGGGTGGCTCTGCCAGTAGGACGGCTGGAGGGGGAAGTAGAATGGACGACCGATCCCATACTGGCCTGCAGAAGAAGAGTAAATAAATAAATTTACATAAATAAACAAACAAAACTCCAAAGCCCAAACACACAAGAGCTTCGGGAGGTTTTACACTCATGTGCAGGTGTATCAGTGTTTAAAGCTCCAGTCGGTGCAGCTCTGATTCTGATGGGCAATTGGTTATGTTTATCCACTATAAACAGTATGTTGGGATGTTGAGGAGAGACTCTGAGTGTGTTGGGAGGAGGATGTTGAGGAGAGACTCTGAGTGTGTTGGGAGGAGGATGTTGAGGAGAGACTCTGAGTGTGTTTGGAGGAGGATGTTGAGGAGAGACTCTGAGTGTGTTGGGAGGAGGAGGTGATGAGAGAGGATAAACAGGCAGGCAGTGTGAGAGATGAAGATGCAGAGGGGAGAAGGACATGGAGATGGCTGATCTGCTGTGGAGACCATCAATAAACTGGGAGCAGCTGAAAGTAGAAGAAAAAGGAGGATCAGCTCCTCAAAACTGGGGGACTTTAAATAAGGATCTTCCCCCTGCAGTAGCTTTCATAACTAGCTTTCGGGACACGTAAACAGCCAGCACCTGGAGCATTGTGGGTAAAAGCACACATTTAACCCATTCACCAAATGAAGCAGTGTGCTGCCAGCAATGGCACCAGTGTGTGGGCACAGTACCTTGCTCATTGGTACCTCAGTGGTGCTACTGGCAGTACAGGGATTCAAACCCACAACCTTCTGACCATGGGGGCAACTCCCTGACCATCAGGCCACCAGCTGCTTGGAAAAAACAGAAGGGCAACTTCTGTTCTCAGGTGAGTGAGAATATTAATGCAGGGTGTATCAGAGCCAGCCCATCTACAAATATATAGAGGGTATCATTATAGAGCCGCGGTTCATAAATGCGTTATTACAAAGACATAAGTATATGTAAAGTAAATTTTATTTAAATTGCACTTTTTGCAGCTGTTGTTGTCATAAAGCTGCTTGACAGAATCCCATTCCAGGCACCTAGTGAGTAAACCAGAGGCAGATTTGAGAGTTTTGAGGTGTAAAAACCAGCAGGACTGCTCTACAGAGATGTGGAAAACAACACAAAGTGGATGACTGTATGTGTGGTGCACAGCAAGAGAAAGGTACAGACCTGTTGGGTGCAGAGTTTTTCTAACTAATCACCATTATTCTATGATGACATTTCTGTCTTGCTGGAAGTGGTTTATCTTGGACAACATTATCTTGCTTTTCTAATGTAGTTTGGTTTTGGTAACATGTTTTTTTTTTACTAAATGCCTTTAGTTACAATGCTTTCATCAAAACCCAGTATCTCTTTATTATATTATTATATGATTTTAATTATACTATTATTTTAGTACCCTCCCTTTTAATTGTTTTATATTATTTCAAATCTGTCATAACTGAAAGGTTAAGATGTGAAATGCTCTATTATGGAGAAAATCAGGAATGTTGATTGCTATGCTCACTGAAACCAAGTGTCCTAAGCATATGAAAAGCCCCTAAAAGCCACCACACCTAAAGCTGTTACACTTAATGGTTAGGACTATGCTGACTGCTGTGTTGATTTACTATAGTCAGAAACCTGATTCTGGCCTAAGATGTATTTGTCAAGCTATTTAGGCAATAAAAGGAGTTTTGTAAGCAAAATGTATCCAAGGAAAATGTTCATACACTACAGTTCGCACTGTGTGCTGTGCCCACTTCACTCTGGTAGACTAAATTATGAAGAAATCACTACTACTATCTTCTATACAGCACACATTCCACATCTAACTGCTCAGATGTGGTGGCCTGGTGGTTAGGGAGCTGCACCTGCCATAGAAAGGATGTAGCTTTGAATCCCAGGACTGCCGGTGGCACCACTGAGAAAAGTACCATCCCAACACACTGCTTCACTTTGTACATGGTTTAAATGCGGGGAAGAATTTCACCCTGTGTGGTGAGCTGTGGTGTGTTCACTTTACTCTGGTAAACTTCCTACTGCCTACTACATTACAAAGTAATCAGAGTCTACTAATCACTCTACAGCTCACATTTCACATCAGACCACTCAGTTGTGGTAGTTAGGGAGTTGTCCCCTGATCAGAAGGTTGTGAATTTAAATCCCAGGACTGCCAGTGGCAAGGCATCATCCCCACACGCAGCTTCCCTGCTTCAATAGGTGAATGGGTTAAACGCAGAGAAGAATTTCACACTGTGTTGTGCTCACTTTACTCTGTCTACTAAATTATGAGCAAATTTTGGGAAATTGGTGGAAGTGCCCTTTAAGGGTGGGCTCAGTCTGACGTTAATTCTACACACCTTTTCTAGCTAGGGTAATAATTACATGGGGAATGAATCAGTGCCGATCTCATGACTGTCCCTCGGTTCATAGAAGCCTCCTCCATCACCCAGGCAGGAGAGATTTGAAGTTGTGGCGGTAGCTGTTTTTTTCCAGAGGCTCTTTCTGATTTGTGGCTGCATGTGACGCAGCTGGGGGCGAACATGGTGGCTCTGGAGCTGGGAGGAGATGCTGCGCCGTGTCAACCGCTTTCTCCGTTTTAATACAGCTCCCTCGAACTACTGAAAAGGCCAAGAGGACTCCCTGCGTGTAGATATGATCATCCAGAAGAGATAATGCACGGTTTGGTGGTTATAAACAATGAGCAGCTGAGAAAAGGACCTGCCGGTAGCCCGCTAACGTTAGCTAGCTTAGCTAACTAGCCTATATCTCCGGACTGTGGGTGGTCCCAGTGCTAAAACTCGGTTCTAAGACCACCAACCAAACCCTGATAATGTGTCCGTTATAATAGCTAACATATTCTGCCCCACAAATGTCTTTTTTGTGCCGTTTGCTTTGACAATAGCGCTCAGTTGTAGGTTAGAGGTGACTAGCCGGTTGGGCTAGTTGGTGGAGCTGAGGCGAAACCATGGACACCCTTCGTGTGTGTGTGTTGTCAGTGGGAGCAGGGTTCCTGCAGTCTGTGAGGCTTTCTGAAGCTGCGCCTCTTCTCTATCCACGAACAGGTAGGTGCTTAATCTCAAATGTAACTAAATAATGAGCTGACACAGTAGTCGCATCCATATTTCAAGTAAAATATGGCTAAACAGCCAAGCTGCCCCCCTGACAACTAGAGAGCTAGGAGCTGGAGAGGGATGAGCTGAGCTGGAGGAGAGAGCTGAATGCTAAGCTATCTTCACACATCAAACTAGTTAGGCAGGTTAGCTGTCTGGCTAATGCACTTAGCAATGTGCTGGCTTGGGTTTGTTTACCAGGAAGTCAGTATGTGCATGCAAAGGTCTCCTTGCATTCCTGTGTGACACTGTCATTGTACCACCACACCTGATCTTAACTAACTAACGTTAGTGACCTGCTGTTGATAATCAACCTTAAACCTAACTCATAGAAACTAGCTGTCATTTGCTCTGTTGAATCACTTGAATGAGACCGACAGCAGAGATGTCCAGTTCAGCAAATAAAACAGGTCAAACTTGAGCTGATCTGTATTGTGTGTACCTGGTTGAACACTTCTTCATACAGTTTTAGAAGTAAACAGTGTCATATTTGATGTTTATGTGTACCTGTTTTGTTGTAATCCTCACTAGACACACCTCAGCAGGTGGCATAGTGGTAAGGGAGTTGCCCCTGCAATCAGAGGGTTGTGGGTTAGAATCCAGGTAACTTTGAGCATTGCTTCTTGGGTGCTCCGTTCCATTGAAATGGTGTAGTAACCATAGACATTACTAAAATGGTCTTTTCTTTAGATTTTGGTACTCTATAGATTTAAAAGTACTATTGTGCCTGTCAAACTGTCTAATCTTTGCTTATTGAGTAATTATGTTTTACTGCAACAAGCTGCAAGGAGCCTAGATAAAGGTGTTCCAACCACACAGCATTCAGCATCACCAGTATCACTGCCTGATCATCTGGAATCATCTGCACCTGAATTTTCACTGAATCAATTCTGAAGTCGGATGGCTTTGTTGTACTTGAATGATTCATACATAGGTTACTGTGTGGCTTAACAAGCAAAAAAACTTTTCTCTGAAACTGGTCAGGTACAGGCACCAAGATTATACATTAAATATTTTAGGGCTTTGTGGTTGGTGGTTATAATCTCATTCTTGTGACCCACAGCAGTTGTTACAGTAATGTGAAATGTAATAATGCATTCAGTTCTTATCAACGGTGGTAAATTATTTACTATGTGGGGGATATCTGTTGCTTTAAAGTGGCGATGAAAGTTCACACAGCGTTACACTGTTCTTAGCTGGCCTGCATCTGATTATGACCTGAATGTGGTTAGAAACAAGAAGTCGAGTGTTTAGTTGAGTCTTTGCTGGTTAGAGGTCATGTTATAATCTGTGGTTTGGTCTTTGCTAGACACGTCTTGTTGAGCCAAGGTAGAGTAAGATGCTCATTCTAGATTAGGTTTAAATGAAATGTCTCCCTGCCTTCACTACCACTAGTTTTCATGTCACTGCAAATGTTTACCATTTGTTTGTTATTTTAGTGAATGTTACATGTATGCACCTGGGGTTTGAGAGTAACGTAACGTAATCAGAATTGACAATAAAGTTGACTTTGACTTTGACAATGGAAATCTAACTTCTATTTGAAGTAAACAATGTAAACTTTTTTCACTTCAGCAGATGGCATGACTCCAGATTTTAAAGGGTACAAAGGGCACAGTGTAAACAGATGAAGTATGAATATAAATTCTAAACTAGTAAAAATGCAGTTTGGTACAGTGATATGCGATATGGTTTTGACATTTTAATCTTTTTTGCTAATGTGGCATCCGCAATCAGGTGGAAAGCAACAATAGTGGAATTAAATTGTGTGCTGAAGATCAGCAGCAGTTGATCTAAATACGTTTGTTGTCTATCTGTAAAAAATATAGAAATGGTAAGAACTTAGCAGGACCCTTTTTTTTTATTAATGACATGGATGATTATGGTAATTTAACAGCAACTGTCCACAATGCAATCACATCATGGTGCTATGACGCACTCCCAGCTGACTAATGGTTGTGAGTCAAACAGAGCCCTTTAACCATTTAGTTTATCTGGCTTGAGGCTTCACTGAGCTGTGACATTAACCTTGGACTGCAGTGTGCTGCTCTCACCAGTGATCCTGCTTAATAACAAGCCAGACTAGTGCTAGGTATTAAGTGTCCCGCCTCCCGTGATGTCAGTTTGGGTTTGACTTTTACTCTTTCTGGCTCATAGCATTTACATTGCTCAGCTGTTTGTGGTTTTCAGTCTGTCTCCTTAAAGAGCATCAGTTGAGCTTTGGAGTTGATGGATTCTGACTCCAGTATGTGTTTTGTTTATCATTTCTAGCTGCGACCCTCACTTTTTTGGGATATATTTTGAGTATCAAGCATTAAGCTCCTCCAAAACCATACTTCTCTCACTTTTCTCACTGTCAGCTACTGTCAGGCTTTCTGTGATGTCGGTTTGGGTTTGACTTTTACTCTATTTTGCTCATAGTGTTTACGTTGGTCAGCTTTTGGTGTCCTCAGTCTGTCTCCTTAAAGAGCATCAGCTGAGCTTTGGAGTGGATGCCTCCAGTATGTATGCCGTTTAATATTTCTAGCAGTGAACCTCACGTAATTGGGATATATTTTAAGTATTAAACATTAAGCTCCTCCAAAAGCATACTATCTGACGTATGACGGCAGCTGTCGCATTAACAGCCCACGAGTCAAACGCAGGAACAGAATGTTGTAGGTGTTGCTAACGTGACGCGTGACTGTTTAGAAAATACGCCTACGTTTCTGTTTTTAACAGAGTTATGCCAAAAGCAGCCTTTGACGGTGATTTAGGTAGGAAACAGCTTTCTGTGATGTCGGAAAGGGTTTGACTTTTACTCTGTTTTGCTCATTTTTCCTTAACGGACTTTTGGATGGATAATAAAGCAGTGAAGGTCTGTTGCTCCATCATTCAACAATGACGAAGCTAAAAATTTTAATTCAATATCTGCCGCAAATCTTGCGGGCCCAAAATAGTGCCTGTTTGTGATTTAGGGCACTATTTCAGTGAAGAAATGTTCAGTTCTGCTTCCCTCATGCAGTCGGCCTTAAGATAAAATATTAAATTGTGAGTACGACTGTCATTATTGATTACCTTATTGATAAGTTGAGTGATTTTTACATTCATTTGAGAAGGCATATATAAATGCAAGTTATACAAGCAAGCATTTAATTTGACATGCATAAAGTGTGTGACTGCTTTTGGGAGGCTGGGGAGGGGTCCCTCTCTTTCAGTGATGCTGAAAAATTATTATTATTATTATTATTATTTTTTATAAACCAACTGTGTTATTAGGAATTGAATAATAGATTTTAATTGAGTAATAATGACAGACCCACCTGGGTCAAGAACTTTACTTGATGGTCTCAGCAAAGAGAGATGAAGGCAAAATTGAGGCCTGCAAAAGTCCACAAAGTGAAGGTAGCAATTTTTTACAGCAAGATATCAATGATACACAAACAAGACATTTCTTCTGTTTTGGCAGATGCTTATGATACTACACAAAACTAGTGAAGACCTCTAGCTTTCTCTTTGTTAGAATACTTGTATTTAGGGCAGTTGGGTGGCCTAGTGGTTAAGGCATCCGCCCCGTGACCAGAAAGTCCGGGATCGATCCCCAAGACTGCTAGGCACCACTGAGGTACCCTGAGCAAGGTACCGTCCCCACACACTGCTCCCCGGGCGCC
>JBBPDB010036013.1:0-11608 GCA_037974465.1 Brachypetersius altus | reverse complement strand
CACGCACGCACGCACGCGCACACACACACACACACGCACGCACTCACACACATACACACACACACACACACACACACATTCAAATCATTCAGACACAGGAGTGGTTCAAATAAAAACAAAACTACATACCGAATATTCAAACAAAGGGTGGAGAATCCAAGCACACATGTATGTTGTCTCCATCAATGTTTTTCATGTCCATTGTTATACATTCTTCTAGTGACGTGTGTACTTTAAAATAGGCTGTCTCTCATTGTACGGACAGGTATGGGTGTGTTACAAAAAAGAGACAAGTGGTAAATGATGTTCTTTATGCATGATGACGCTCTGCATGTGGACATGTGTGTGTACATGTGAAGGTGCTGCTGATTAAGATCATACTCTTTTGTTCTCTCTTCACATCATACATTCCAGAAATGCTCACTTCTGTTAAATATCCTCAAGAAATGTCAAATGAAATATAATGGATTGTGAAAAATGCAAAATAACATTAGCATTTTTGTCTTCACAATTTCATCTCTCTCTCTCTCTCACACACAGACACACACACACACACGCAGTCACTGTCATACAGAAACCTCCTAATTCTGCGTTCTGTGCCAGCTGCCTTTTACGTTGTGCGGATTTCATGACGAACGGACCAACAGATGGCCCAAAATTACATTTGTCAAATCAAATCTTACATAATTTCTGATGTTTTATAAATGTCCCAATTTGGAGCTAGTTATTTTTTATGACAGAAACAACTTAAAATATGAACACATTAATGGGGCATGCATTATTTCTATTACATATTTACACATTCCATGCCTACATTAATATGTACTACATCCAGAACATGAATATGCATGTGTGTGTGTTTGCATACATACATGTTTATAATACTCCAGTACTGTACTTCACACTACTCACACTTTACAGAGCTCATACAAGTACAGTGTGTATTTCTAACCCCCTAAAAGTTGTCTGAGGGTCCTCTGATTTGCTGCAATATATAGTACAACATGTAAAGATAAATGCAAACATGACAAATCTATCCAACCATCTTCTGGTTGTGAACTTTTGAATATTCAGGCGGACTGTTACATAGTTAAAAACAGTCAATCTGGCACAATATTCACAATATTCAGAGGTTCCCTCTCCCAATATGCCCTGATAATTACTTTAAAATCCCACATCTTAGCGTCTTTGACCAGAAGCCCGAACCATTTCTTTTGCACCATTTTACAGTAATTTGCTGTATTTAAGGCATGAATACTCCTGTGTTTCTGCTTTATCTCTGCACCAATACTTTACAGTGAAAAGCTGTTGACTCATAGGAGAGATTGAGGTAGTAGATTAATTAATAATTACATTTGTCTCTTTTTTTTTCTTTTATTAATGACTATATGTGCTTATGTACATTAATAAGTGATGTGGCGATGTGTACGTGTGCTTGTTTATGTAATACATTAATTTCATTAATGTTAGAAAAGATGTACACATTTGCATTAATTAAATCTGACAGCACTTGTTCCAGAGCAAGTATCTCAGAATAGCAGAACCCGGCACAAAGGGTCAGATTGAGGGGTGTGCATTGAGAAGACTGTGGCTGGAGTTCATCAAAGCTTCACTCAAAATTAAATGAAAAAAAAACAAACTTATTCAACCACTCTTAAAATGAAATGAAGCGCCAGTCTTTGATGGGGCTCTCACTATGGTCTCAGTTGATTAGGTCTCCATCTGTAAACAGGCCCTTTGTTTAGTAACTTCGGCCAACAAGGATTTACTGCTATAATAAATGGCCTTTTTATTACTCTCAGCTCAAAATGAAAGTTCCTTTGATTTATTTCACTTTAATTAATTTGTTGATTTACTTGTCTTTTGATACTCTGGCCTGATCAACACAGAAGCCTAAAAAAGCCACCAAACTTGAATGTGCTGCATAACCAGTGGGCATTTTCCCAAAATCAGAGATAAGCAGGCTTTGAAAGGATGGCTATTCCAAGCTGGTTAGTGCCAAGGGATAGGATTTTCAGACAGTCAGTGAGACCAACTAAAACTGAATAATTAGGAAAAACAGAAAAGAAGACTATTCCGAATGTGCATCAAGATAATCAATGACTCCAGACAACAAGGGGATACTGAGAAGAACTGAGAGGTGCTCAGAGGAAACCCTGCTGTGCTGCTTCTCAGCGTGGAATCTCAGAAGAAGCAGAAAGTGCTACAAGAATACCAAAAGTCATTTATTAACATTAACTGTAATGAATTAAATGATTTATTGATGGCTGAACTCTCAATAGAGGGTTATGAGGCTGCTAATGGCCACTACGAAGTCACTAAGCCATACTCTATTCAACACTCCTGAATGGCGGAGACAGCAGAGAAGAAGGAGAGAGGAGCGCACAGGGATGAATAATTGAAACAAAGAGATGGCCCATTTCCAGACGGCTGCACTCTGCCTGCTGAGTCACGTTCATGGGCAGACGACGATGAAGGTGATGACGATGGTCTCATGGAGAGCCAGCTGAGCCTCAAACTGAGAAGTTATTTTGAGAACTTCACATGACGAGCATTATAAATGCTCTCTGAATTTTAAACATAGGGCTTCTTCATGTTTGAACCATATGCATTTGATTAAAATGTGTACATGTTATATATTAACACAGTATATCCATACTGTATACTGTACTGTTTTTTCTAAAAAACTGACAGTGTAATATATTTTATTCTTGTGGGAACAATGTACACCTTTGAAACGGATCAAATCAATGCACTATTTCTTCAGAGCTTAACGAAACAGCAAAAGATGTTTTAATATTTACTGAAGAGTAAATCACTCATATCTGATATGGTGGAGGTCAAGACTGCATTGAAATAGAATTCAGAGCACTATAGAAGCCTCAGCTCTGCCATTTAGCTAAGGGACACCACGCTCTGTCACATAGTGTGAAATTACCAGCTAACGCCTGGAGAAATTTGAGGACATGAAAAAAAAGGGCTGGGTGGCCACTCATAACAATACAAACAGCAGTGCAAGCAGACGCCTGCTTTTAGAGTAAAAAAAAAACTAGCAATGCTGTAGAACACATCTGTCATATAATTTATAAACAGCTATGCTAGCAGCCAACTGGTAACCAAAATTAGCGCCAGCAACAAGAATAGGCTGTAAAAGACACTGCAAGGCCTCTGTGTTAGTAAGCCAGCTAGCTGCTGTGGTAATAACAGGCTTGGATCGGCCACTGTAGTAGCAGCAGCATAGAAAACAGAAAACTGAACCTTTGTGAATGTACAGTGAGAAAAAGAGCGAGACACAGAGAAGAAGGCATTTTCTGGAATCTTTCCCATCAATCAATAAAGCTTTCCTTCAACCTAATCCTCTGGATCACATGACTTGCTGGTGTAGTTCAGTTTCAAAGCCAGATTTCTGTAGAAGAATGATGTAGGTGGACGTGTTGAAGAGAGGCCTCAGCATCAAACTAACTTTGCCGTTTTCTATGCGTGTAGTTGCACACAGCTCTTACACACTCCTTTCTGGAGTGTCAGTCCTTAGTAGTATATTTTAGAGAAGATTAGTAGCCTATAAGCAGCGACAACCATTCTGATCAATTTAATGAGCTCCCAGTCCATGTCAAAAGGCCAGAGAAGATGGTAAGAACAGCATTTGCGAGGTCAAGAGAGAGATGGAGAGGAGAATGTACCTAGAGGCCAGATCCATCTCTGTGGACTACACTACCCACACATCCTCACACTCCTACGCACACAGAAGGCCTGGTATTTTTCCTAATGGCTTGGTAACTCTCAGACTATGGTGTGCAATATGCACATGATGTCTGTAATGATAATTAGACTAGAAAAAAATTATATATCTTCTCAGTGATTTGGATTAATTAGTTAGGTCATATCAAGATAATAAACCTTTAAATATGCAAATTTCTATACATTTTTGCTGGATAGTGTTTTTTTTTTTACATTCACAGGCAAAAATGTGCACACTCCTGGTTAAATTACATGTTTCTGTGATTTTATAAATGAACTGGACCAGTTGTCTGCACATTTTACCAGAGTTCAAACGTAAAAAAAAAAAAATTCAACATAAAATGTATAACAACTTTTGCATAACGTAGGTCATGCTTTACAAGCTTTTCAATATGTTTTTTTATATATACATTTTATATGCTTTTATTTATGCAAATGGACCATGGTACCCTAAATTTAGCATGGGATTGTATATTGTTAAGCATATTTAAAGACATCAGGTTATTTCGTCCAATATAGTATTTTTAAATTGTTCAAAATGCTATACATGGACTGCTCTTCAGTCATGTGGCTTGTTTATTCTCTGGCTCTTAAAAACTCTGGTCTATTAATCATGCATACATAGATTACTTGATTACTAATATAATCAATAATGGCACTACTTACACACACACACACACACACACACACACACACACACATCATTATAAGAATATCTGTGGTTCCCCATTGGTATAAAAAGTGTTATTTTCTTATGAATCTGGCTTGACAAGAGTCATCTTCCACCATCTCTCACCTAAATGCTGATTGAGCTAAACACACACTACTCAGCAAACAGGCGGACCTTACTGGGTAAGATTCCCATCGGAAAACACAAACACTCACACAACCACACCCATCTGCCCTCTGGCCCACCCCCAGGCCTACAGCCAACTCTTTCCAGCTCCTATCCACTTGTTTGACCTTTAAGCAGGGAAAAGTCATTAGAGGACAGTATAGCGCTGAAAGCAAAAGAGAACTGCATCTCATATCCTTACACTAAAAGCACATACACTAATGGGCCCTGTGCATTTGCAGAACATTGCATTATATTTAGCTAAAAGCAATCCACAATCATATACTCACTTAAGATCCGGAAAGCATGCACAAATCTATAAAGCATGCACAAATCATATCTGTCTGTGTACTACTCTCAAGGCAATCAAAAAAAACGAAACAATAACAAAAAAAACATTACATACTGTAAACATTTAAAATGTAGCCGGAGAAATTTGGAAATCAAACCTAAAAAAAAACCTTTGGTTTTTTTTTTTTTTACATTTTGCCTTTCCCCCATTTTGCCTTTCCCCTATAAAGTTACTGTAAAGTTGATGTTATGGAGAAAAAACATTACGCTAACATCAGCAACAAGTATGGTCAGTTACACCAGCACTCTGAGTTGGCAAAGCAGGTCACAGGGTCACACTGCATTTCCCACGATGCCCTGGCCTCGTGACATCATCAACACGCCGGGTGGCTGGCTGGGAAGTGAGGAGGCGGAGTCTTTTCCTTCCTGGACGGTTCTCTAACACAATGGATGAACTTCCTAAACACTGAGCAGCATACTACACCACTATCAGATCCGTGGAAGGAGATGGTGAACAGGAAATCTACTGCTGAGATTAGAGTGGCCAAGAGGCATGAAGGCTAAAACACCAGTCGATTGCTGCCCTGGATTATCAGACACGCTCTAAACGATCCATTAATGAATCCCACTGACCGGATATTACTTGGGTGGTAGATCATTCTCAGCATCTGTGATGGTTTTTGTGATCAGAGACTGACCAGTAAAGACAGGCTGGAGGATTGTTATCACAAGCTACCGTCTCTAACTATACACCATCAAGGTGTACCAGCAAGGTAGGTGTGTAAGAAAGTGACAAGTGAATATACAACCAAGCAATGATGCTGTTTCTGACACACTCTTCCCAGTGTAACACACACTGACATGCCAGTCCCATGCCTGTGTCATTGCCATGCTGAGAATAATCCATCTCCCAATTATATCCAGCCACTGCTGGGTCTATGGTGGAATTCAAGGGAGGCTGACAAATCTGCCATTATTTTTATTGGAATCGTTTTTAGTTAAAGGCCTTTAAGAGGACCATTTTCTAGTCCGACATGGCAGGTTATTGCTGTTTTTCTGTTTTTATTTTCTACAAAGCCAGGACAATATTGCTCAGTAAAACACACAGTTCAAATCCCTGACCACCTTTAAACCCATGAATCATTTTAATGGATTTGACTAGAAAATGAAAGCGTGTGCACCTGTTGGTATATTGGCTATTTCACACTCAAAACCACAAACACAAACACACACACACACACACCCACACACACACACGCACACACACACACACACACACACACGCACACACACCAATACTTTTAGTAAGACAGGTTGAACAAGTCCTTTTGCTTTTCTAGCTGCCCAGTGGAGGGGAAGCCTGTGAACACATAGCATTGCTTAAAGCATGGGCAACCTCCGCTCCTCGGCTACTTTACACAACATAAACCTGAGGGACCAGTTCTGCTCCTATAACACATTCATAATAAATGCGTTCATGGACTGTGTGCCAACAACTCTTCTGTGCTCCCCGTTCTGTAGACAATAACCCTCTGGGTGAGGGGGCCAAGCACCAGCAGCGTCACCCATCTGCGAGTCTGACTGAGGGTTTGTGTGTGTGTCACCATGCATTTGTTTTACATAACCAAAGTAGTGCAAGCCAACCATCAGCCTTCATAAGAGCGAAATGAGAGTGAAAGAAAGACTGTGTCGAAGAAGAGAAAGAAGAGATGACAGAAAAGAGGCCAGGGCATTCTCAGAAAAAAAGTCAGAAGGGTTGGCTGACATTCTGGAAGTGACTCAAATGTTACCTGGAAATTTAGATAAGTAATCTGACACTTGTGTCCTAAAAAGGCAAAACAAAACGTCCGGCTTGGAAATACGATCAACAAGATCTGAGTACAGATAAACACACCAGCTCAGCATTTCCACAAAGAAACAGCCAACAGAAAAGATTTAACCTTTAACTACAGCCTTATTTCTAGAATTCATCTTAAGATTTATTAACCAGTAATGAAAAAATGATAAATGAAAGTGTGGGCAGGCCCTTTTTAAAAAATCTTAAGAGCGTATTCTGTTACGTATACTGATGAAAATATGGCACGCTATTAGGAATACATGGCTCTAGGGATGGTACTAGTGATGGAACCCCTGAAGCAAACCACCTCATCTTTTTGCCAACTTATTCTAACCTAACATCACTGGACAGTTCATTAGGCTTGGAGGAGAACACTAATGGTCAATTTTGTTACCACAGTGAATAAACACACATTGTGTGTTTGAGTGATGAGTGCAACAAAAGCAGGAGAGCCATACACCCCAGACAGAGTGAGGCCAATCAGTAGTGATTGACCCTGCAGTCCCTTGATGAAAGAGTAAATGCTTAGTGGGTTGCAGCCAGTACCCAGAACTGACCAATAGTATAAAACCAAGTGATAATCATATAAACACATCCACATATATGACTTTAATATTTTCAAGCTGTCACAATGCAGTTTTTTATTGTTTTGTTGGGGTTTTTTTTAGTTTTTTAATCTATCAACACAGTATCTACACTGAAATCATTTCAATGTGTGTTTTAGTTCTTCCAGTATGTTTATGTCCAGATCTTTATTGTAATGATCCCGAAAAATGTACTCACACTCTTCCTCCATCTGCCACTCACACAATGACTTTCCCCATGGCCACTGCATTGCCGTTCCAGACCAGTCCATTAGCTGAGCAGAGAGGGAGTGGGAGGGTACTTATGTCTGATTAAACTCAATTATTCCAGCTAGAAAGGGAGCTGAGTTCACCCTAGGCTCACCCCTACACTGTCCCCACAGTGGACTGCTCCATGCACCCGGTGGCAGCAGGGTTACTGATGGCCCACTGTAAATGCCTCTGAGCTTTCACATGGACATGAGAGAAGCACAAAAACACAGCCAATCACTTCTTATTTCTTCTTCACATATCTATTGCTTTTTCTACACAGACACAGCGGCTCCGAGCCTTGAACTAGAGCACATATCGTCGTTAATCTCTTGAACCAGAGATTAACGACAATATGAAAACGGAGCTAGGCTGATTTGCAGAAATCACTAAATCCGGAATTTACATCTTCATATCTCCATAGATACTCCTCCCTAAACATTATTTTAACTGACTTTTACATTACAGATCTGGTCATTGCTGGTACATACATCTCTTTTTCATTGCTGGTACATACATCTCTTTTTCATTGCTGGTACATACATCTCTTTTTCATTGCTGGTAATTTGACAAATCCTTAGCAAATCTTGATCAAAATCTGCAAGTGAAGCATGAAGCACTTTGTTCCTTTAGATCTCTCTAAATTTCTGGGTATCCTTTGTTGCTTGATTTTTGGGCTTCTGTCTTTGGGCAGGATGGCAGTTCCCAAATCTATTTCTTAATCTCCTCTTAACCCTGAAAGATCTGCAGCTCTAACCTCCCTAACCCCCTGAAGCTTAATCACTTCACCCCTATTCTGCACCCTGGGCGCAGTGGCTATATTCGAATCCTCTGAAACTCTGGAGCCCAGCGGCCCCCCTCACACCCAAACATGCTTAACCACAGGGTGGTCACACTTCTGTTGGGGAAATAATGCGGCAAGATCTGGCTTTACATAGCAGGATTAAACAGCACAGTGGAGAAACAAGGCAGGCAAACATTCAGTAATGTAACATGCTATTATGAGTATAGTAGGTAGTGCTATAAAAGGTGCTTTAAAATTCTAAGATTGTATTCATTAATAATCTCTGCAGTGGAAAATTAGATGAATTAGATGAAAATGGTTAGATCAAAGCAGTACTTTCCCCTAAATGTGAATGTAAATGTACTTTTCTTATCTGCAGCTGTGGAAACTGAACTGTTTTCATTGTGGATTCCAAAAGGAAAGGGACGGGAGAAGGAAAGAAAGAAGGGGACTGAGCCGTCTTCGAGTATTGTGTATGTGTGTGCAGGCCAGTTTACCCCTCATACAGGCTAACGCCTCTATAAACAGCAAGATTAATGTCACTGAGCTCATGGTTGGCAGAGAGTGAGAAAGAAAGAGAGAGAGAGAGAGAGAGAGAGAGAGAGAGAGAGAGAGAGTGTCTCAGGCTATGTCACACGGATTGTTTGTCTGCACTAGAAATAGCAAAATACCACTTTTTTCTTTTAAAACTAATGATCTTTAAAACGTGTTTAAAATGGCTTTAAAATGGCTCCCAAGCTTTGTTTCGAGTTAGATTTGTTGCAGGAATAAATGTTATTCTTTCTTGTTACTCTCCGATATTCCATCCAGCTGATATCGGCCCAATAAACAAACCTGGCACTGGACAGGTTTCACCTGTGTTTTGTACCTTTCAGATATCTCTTTGCAGTTTGTTCTGCTTTTCCATTCCTGGTAGAAATCAGTGACAAACATTGAATTAACTCTTTGGATTTTGTTGTTAACCCTTAGAAGTCATTGTGTCAAAAATGATTATTTCTCACTCATAACTCACTGTAGCAGCAAAATCCTGTCAAAAGCAGAGACTCTCAACTTGTGAGGAGAACAGATGTTTTGATTTGAATTTGATTTAGGTTATTGCTGTACTTTATTTAAAAGTTATTGTGCGGTTCTTACAGTTATGACATATTACAATAAAACATCGTTACACTGGAATAAAACTCTTGACTTCTAAGGGTTAAAGTCACGCCACAGTTTTGCATGAGATCATCGTTGCTATACTCATGTGGATGTGTGTTGTTTGTTTGCATGGCAGTCACTTTCACACATTTAGTGCCCTGTTAGTACTTGTCCTGCAAGGCATAGCAAGTAATACTGATAACATTTTATTCCCACAATTGAACAATGGGCTGGCTGTGTGTCAAATGTGCTAACAAACACACACACACAAACACACACACACACACACACACACACACTCACAAACAGAGGAATGTGTGTTTTTTGAAGATCACTGTATTATGCATGCTAATCAAAGTAAACGACTTCTATCATAGCAGATAATAATTAAATATATATTTAACAAAAATCATTTTTACAACATGTGCATTCCTGATTTCATACAGCTAGAAAAACAAACATGCTCTGAACAAAGCTTGTGCTGACATCCTGTAACACATTATAAAGGTTATCTGAGTGAATAATTGACTAGACCATTAGTTCAGTGCCTCACTCACCCACCCCCCCTCTCTCTATCTCTCTCTCCCTCTGTCTCTCTCTCTCTCTCTGGGACAGTCCCCGAGGGTAGATCGCTCTGCATCAGTGTGTTGCTGGAAAATGGAATGGGGCGTATCTTCTAATTCACACATACACAACCACACAGATATACACTGAAAACAAGGCACTGAATTCATGTCATTTGAATGTGAATATAATTTCCACATCAAATCTGTATCATAGTAATATAATACTGTGCTCATATGATATAATTTATTCACTCAGATGCATGTGCCTTATTGACAAATACTACAGAAAGGAGATTTACAAAAATGGATTAACCCCTCATTGGTGAGCTTGACCAAACAGTCGCAGATACAGATCAGACGTCACACGTTTAGATAAATGACCGCCCTCCTCACCCTCCCACCAGCCGTGTGGCCCTGATTGTGTGTCCTGCACTTCACCTTCAACTGCCACTGTGTGTTTTTGTGTGTATTTGAACAAGAGAAAGGAAATAAAAACTGGCCTTGTGTGCTGGGCACCCCATCATATAATGGTTCACTCAGCAGATTAAAATGTCAAACACACACTAATACACGTCTCTAAAATGTACGGCCACTATTTCAGACTGTTTAAATCAAAACAAAACTTGAGTCACGCTCTGCTGTTTATATCATGGTGGCAAATATGTCTTATATATCATTGCTGTCATAAAAGCTCCAAAATGGAAAGGAGAAGGCAAAAACATTCTTTATTATTAATGTTTGAGTTTTTCAAGCGTTCTCTTATCATGAACATTTAGTTGGCTCCTCATGAAAAGTCACACAATTTAAAGGGTTGAAAAAAAAATAGCAAAAAGTAGATCCATGGCTTTCCTTGGACCGTTACATTAACAGTAAAAAATGCTTATTCTTTGCCCTATAAAATATTTTTCGAATATACAGGCCTTTGTAATGACATTAAGGATATGTAGTGTTATGAATAAAAATGAGTTTCAATTATACCTTCATTTACTCACCAAACTTTTTCCCTCACTGATGTACGTATACGTGGTTTTATGCTCCAAAAACAGATTTTGCAACTGTCCCCTTATATGTAATGTCCCTTTATATATGTAAATGACCTTTATTCCAACTGGCTGCCACATTCAAAATTAAGTCTGAAAGAAGTAAGAACACTTTAGTTCGTTGTGAATGGGTGTGGCTAAACTGCTATGGGCTGAATAGTCAAATATATGTAAAATACATAACCATGTAGTGCATTCAGACTACAGAGAGACAAGCGAGACGAGACTAGAGAGAGAACAATATCTTCTGAACTGTGTTTACATGTTACATTAAAATCTTGTCCCAGAAAAAAGTTTGGTTTTCCATAATATGGGCCTTTTAAATATTGATGCTCATATCCAAATCTGTGTTTTTTCCAAGCTATTCTTGCACCTAATCACAGGTCTCAGCTGACTGTAGTCAGGCAACGTCGCCTGGTACCTACAGACACCAAGCCATGACGTATTACAGTACGGCCACAGGAGACCATTATGAGAGAGAGAGAGAGAGAGAGAGAGAGAGAGAGAGAGAGAGAGAGAGAGAGAGAGAGAGAGAGAGAGAGAGAGA
>JBBPDB010035985.1:0-11609 GCA_037974465.1 Brachypetersius altus | reverse complement strand
TCTCTCGCTCGCTCTGTGTCTCTCTCTTTCGCCAGCGCTCTTTCTGTGCGTCTCTCTCTCTCTCACTCTCTGTCTCTCTCTCGCTCTCTCTCTTTCTCTGTCTCCCTCTCGCGCGCTCTCTCTGTGCCTCTCTCTCTCTCTCACTTCTCCGTATTTAAACCTCGGGTTTATAGTTACATTTTCTTTAAGGGTAATGTATTAAACTGAGTTGCTTCAGACCTTCGGAAGAATTCAAATGAGCCATTTTAATCTTGATTAATTCCAAGATTACAATGAGATTAATCTATGCCCACCTCTAATGAATACAGATTCATACAGTTAACTAAATGTATATGACTTTCTTAAAATATATGCAGGTTAAATGCTTATGAATCCATATGTGATTTGATTCAGTCTTCGCTGAACTCATCTGTCTGAGTACGTGCTGCACCTTGTGTTCTCTATACAGCTGTATCAGTATCACATATGGATAGATCTCCCAAACGTGGAACCAATTCAGCAGACTCCGAAAAGCAGACGCTCCTCCCCTCGCTGTTTACCGAGGTGTGGAGTTGGGGTCGGGGTCAAGAGGGTCAGCTAGGACATGGAGACTTCTTACCCAGGTTCGATTCATTCGATTTACATTCATCGGCAATATTAACAGGCGCTGGAATTGGTGGTTAATCATTTCCCACCTGTCAGGTTGCAGCCGCTCTGCGTTAAAAGCTTGAGCAGGAAGGAAGTGGTCAGGATTGTCGCCGGGTCAAACCACTCCCTGGCCCTGACCGCTCAGTGTCAGGTAACGGCAGAACTCTCTACTGCTTGATTTTATTTGTTCTGTACTGGTGCTTTGGATAGCTTACATTTTATATACCATACTGGTGCAGTTATAAGTGACATGCTCTCTTATTTGCTTTCCCAGGTTTACTCTTGGGGTAGCAATAAGTTTGGTCAGTTGGGTCACATGAACTCCTGCAGCACTGCCCCTCAGCTTGTAAAGGTATTAAGTAGTCACCTCTAGGTGGTAGAGTGCATCACCATTACATTATATAAAAAAGCTTAACATGAAAGTGTGTCTTCACTGTTTCCCTGCCTTCTGCTTCTTTGTAGATGTCTGATGGTATTCGTGTGTGGGATGTTGCGGGTGGGCAGACTCATACTGTACTGCTGGCTGATGGAGACTGCTTTCAGCCCATACTGTACTATAGTGGAGAGCAGGTGCAGACACGAGAGGACTCTGACACTGGAATATACACTCGGACCCCTGCCCTGCTGCCCTTCTGCATGAATGTTAGTATGTCCTACAGTTTCGAATGCGGTTTTGCCACAAATGCTAGATGCTACAAACAGTAATCATGTTAGAACTGAAGTGTAGATCTGTAAAAGTGTTGTGGAGCCTGAGCAGATTTTTTTATGCCATACATGTTTCAGATAGTGTTAACATACTGAGCTTAATCGTCATGGAGACGACTAACATGAAATAATAGCTACGATTTTGTGCGTCTCTTTGTGTGTGTGTGTGTGTGGGGGTGTGTGTGTGTGTGTGTGTGTGTGTGTGTGTGTGTGTTTCTACAGATTGGCTATGTGAGCAGTGTGTTTGCTGGAGGACTGAACTGTGCAGCGCTGGCTGATCAGAATGTGATGGGTTTTATTGCCACTTTGCATGAATTGGCGTCAGCAGAGAGGAAGTTCTACTGCACATTGAGCAAAGTGAAAAACCAGATACTGCGGCCGCTTTTGGCCCGGGGTATGTAGCAGCCCTCAATCTTTTCAACATTAAGGCCCACCTACCTGTCTTAGCATGTTGCCTAGGCCCACTTGGCCACATTAGACAATATTAAATAAGTTAGGGTGTTCTCACACTAGGCAGTTTAAACCGTGTCCGAGTGCGTTTGACCACCAAAGCGCGGTTGGTGTGACTAGTGTGAGGGCTCTGAGCACGGATCAGGACGCGTGACGTCATGTTTTTGCGGCGCTCCAAAACCATTTTTCGTGCCACAAAAGCGATAGACCTGTTTAGCAACAGGCTGTGAGGGGACTGTGGACCACCGCGGACCAAACGACTCAAAATTACTATCAAAAAAGTAACAGAGCGACGGACTCCACTGCGTTCAGCGAGAGAGCGCCGCTCTTCCGGTTTATCCTGAAACCGTCGCACCATAATGACGTAAGCGTGCTCCCGCATGAATGCAGAAATCTAATGTGAGTGCGGGCCTGAGGGGGAGTGGGGAGGGGGGACAATCTTACTCGGGCCCGGTTCAGGGCAACCGTGCCTAGTGTGAGTACACCCTCAGTTTTGGAGGTTAGCTGGGTACTCCTGTTTGACACTTGCGAGGATGTTGGTCAAGGGCCAAGTAAAGGAAAGTGCCCCCTGTAACCGCAGTGGCTCTAATTTTAGCCAGGGGAGTCGTGGCATGCTTTGAGCTTTTCTTGACAGGGCAAACCGGATCTGTTTGGTCCAGATAAGACTCCCTAACTTCAAAGGCACTCTTTCACCCCACCAAGAGATGAGCCCTCAATGCGCCGAGCTGGTTTTGTTTGCTAGTTTTTCTGTTTTAATTTGTTTGCTTTATTTATTTATTTTTTTATTCGCTGTTCTTGCAAGCGCAGCTACCCTCCCTTCTGCTTTCACATAGTCTTTCTCAAGGCCAGGAATCGTACTGTGTTTCAGGATTCTTCAGGAAACTCTTCTTTTGCACAGCGATGCGATGCATGCTCTGTACTATGAAAAATATCTTGTTTTTATTATTGCTAGGGGTGTCGAATTAATGCATTAATTTCGATCAATTAATCACAGGAAAGAGAACGGGTTAAAAAATGAACACTGATTAATTGCACCACGGGACTTTAACCCGGTCAGGTGTTTTTTTTTTTTGGTGACTAACTATGTCTCTTTCCTACTGCTTACTTATTTCTTAAAAAAAAAAAATCTTTTCCCTTCATTTCCCGCTTCTCTATGATTTACGTTGTTCTTCTCTATGGCTCATGTATTGTTGGCTAGGTGTTGGCTAATTATTATTAGACAGTTGTTGTAAGGTGTAAGGTGTAAGTTGAGCGGGAATGGGAGTGGAAGAGAACGTTGTAAACTCGAAACGTCGTGTGCCAAGATTGTTGTAACTCGAGGACGCCCTGTAAATTTAGTTATCCCCCACCAGCCTCCCTTTATCCAGTGTCCCAGCACTCCTTCTCATCTAATGCTCTGCTAACCTAGCGCTATGGAGCAACAGTCCTCCGGGAATGGTCCCTACTTTAGTCTTGTGTGAAGCTTGGTTTTTTTTGGAGCTCTTTGAACTCTATTCTAGTACCTGTGTTAATTAAAACTCATTCTGTTTAAAAGCTACTTCCCACAGTTATGTCCACTTTGGACATGCTTATGTAATGACTCCAAAGTCTTGTGTGGGCAGCTGGTGGCTTAGTGGTTAGGGCATTCGCCCTGCGATCAGAAAGTCCGGGTTCGATTCCCAAGACCCCTAGGCACAGCTGAGGTACCACCCCCTGCTTCACTTGTAGCCTTAATGCAGAGGTTGAATTTTGTGCTGTTCACGTATGACAGAATGGTCACTTTCAAAGACACACAGAATAATAAAATGTCAAAATAAGATCTAAATAAAAATATCTGTAGAAAACATTAATACCTACACTGATGGAGGGAACTGGTGTGCTTGAGCAAGAGATGCTGGAAAGAGGCCTGCTGTCAAACCTGTTAAAGAACAGGTGAAACTCATCAGCCCTCTCCTCATTTCTGTCAGTCCCATGGATGCTAGTCTTGAAGCCGGTGATGTTCTTTATGCTCCTCCACACACGCCTGCTGTTGTTCTGTTGCAGCCCTTGTTCCAGTTTTCTCCTGGAGCTATTCTTTTCCTCCATTAACCTCACAGACAAGCACCTGTGCACTTCCTTGGCTGCCTCCTTTTCACGTCTACTCAATGCTTTGGTGACCCATGGCTTGTTGTTGGGGAAGCAGCATATGGATTTCACTGGTACAGTGCTATCCCCACAGAAGTTGATGGCAGGTAGGTAGGAAGAAGGTGCACCAAGTTCGTTCTGCCCAGAGGTGGGATGCCTATGCAGCTGTATGCCTCTTTGACATTAGCATACAGCAGGCCCAGTGTCCTGTTTTCTCTGGTGAGGCAGTTCACAAAGTGTGTGACAGTGTCCTGTTGTGGGAGACATGGTTCCTTAATCACAATGTAACCTGGCTGTTACCATCTCTTATTACCAACCATCTCTCCTCTCACCTTGCAGCTGGTGGCCTAGTGGTTAAGGCATTCACCCTGCGACCAGAAAATCCAGGTTTGATTCCCAAGACCACTAGGCACCTCTGAGGTACCCTGAGCAAGGTACCATTCCCCACACTGCTCCCCGGGCGCCGTGTTCCTGCTTCACTTGGTGAATGGGTTAAATGCAGAGGAAGTATTTCGTGCTGTCGTGTATGACCGAATGATCACTTTCACTTTTTTGCTCTTTCCACTCTTTCCAGTTCTGTCTGTCCAAACACCTGAAAATCCAGCAACATCCACGGCAGAGTCAAGAATATGCTTATGTGTCTATCTTTCACATCAGACTGTAATGTGTGACTCGTGCGGTAAGCTTGTCCATATCGTTGTCTAGTGACCTCACGTTGGCTATAACAATGGACAGGGGGTGTGGTTCGTACCATCACTTCCACTCCTCATCAGACTGTTTCCCAGTCCTTGCTGCTCTGAGAAGGGGTGTCCAAAAGGACTGTAATGTGCTCGGAGTGTCCTACCTCAGCGAGATGCTAAACTAAATGCGGATGTAAACAAAGACACATTCGCTACCGCTATCCTCGTTAGCATTAGCAGCGCAAGAGGGCACAGCTTACTAATACTAACTAAACTGAAATGATCACAAAATACAATTTAATCAAAATATGTACTGCGGTTACACTTTAGGGCTTTTTTTCATGCTAGGACAACGCTTCACTACCCTTGTATTTTAATGCTCACTGCGCAACACTGGCAGTATCTGTACTAACTGGTGAACGTTACGGTGTTAAGGTTGATGATGATAAGCCTTTATTTGTCACATACACTGTTACATGCAACGAAATTGGACCCTTCTGACCATACATACACGAACTTCACACTTTGGGGGGACAGGTCAGATGAGAGGTAGCGAGGGCAGGTTAGGGTTAAGGTTAATGTTAGGGTTAGGTAAGGAATCAGCTCTCCTACTGTCCCTCAGTCACCAGTTACCTGATACTGGCGATGTTACGCAGTGCACATTAAAATACAGGATACTGAAGTGTTGTCCTAGCATGAAAAAAAGCCCTAAAGCATGATTGTAGCACGTATTTTGATTACAATGTATATCGTGATGGCTGCGACATGTCCTCTTTTTTGAGACCTGGAAAATGCGCCCGGCAAGGGTGGGTTGGTGGGGGTTATACAAATGGTTCAGTGACGGCATGTGATTATTTTTGTAACTCGTCAGTGAATTTACAACGGAGTTTAGGCATTTTGGACTGCAGATATATCGAGCGTGCAGCTGGAGAAAAGAAGTATTTCATGCTCTCTGTATAAACCAGCTGTTGTATGAGTTGTATTTTTGTGCTGTGTTGCTTGGAAACGGCTGAAGGAGAGTCCTTCTGGCTGTGTGTGTGTGATGATGTGTGACGGAATGCATGTGTGTGTGTGTGGGAATGGTCCCAATTAACTGTCTTGTAAGGGACATAACTGCGGGGCAAATTTGGTTTCCTCCTGGGTTGCCAGGTTTTGGCCACCGTTATGGCTGCAGTGAAAGCCCAAGACGTCCTATTACACGGCACAGTTTGCCTTGCCTCAGCCTCTGCTACTGGCACACTACAGCAAGCAAGGTGGAGCAGTGTTCTTTCTTCGAAATATTCTCGAACACTTCGTTCTGTGGTTACTGCAGATGAAAATGCCCTAAATTCAAGATTTAAGATTCACTTACTTTCTGGTTCTAGAATCTTGAATTTCGGGCATTTTCGTCGGCAGTAACAGCAGTAAATGTGCGAGATTTAAGATTCTTTGTTCACACATACATAGTCATACAAGTACAACACACAGAGAAGTGCATCCTGAACCGCTCCTTTTTGACTGTGCAAACATCAACAATTAAACATCTGGAATTTTCTGAAACACAGGTAGTATAAATGTATATACAATAAGCCCCCATTATTCGCGGGGGTTACGTTACAGGAGCACCCGCGTATAATGAAAAACTGCGTTGTTGTGTTTTGGTCAAAAAATGCCTTAAAATGCCTATTTTTATAGTGTAAACCCTAAATATGCCCTCAGATGTTCTCCCAGAACACTTTAATTTCATTTTAAATGGTTTAATGCCTTACCCTTAACGAACATGTAAAGATAAACCCGAGGTTTAAATACAGAAAAGTCAGGAATGAGAGAGACAGAGAGAGAGAGAGAGAGAGAGAGAGAGAGAGAGTGAGAGAGAGACGTGCGCTCCGGAAAAGTCACGAACGAGAGAGAGCGACAGAGAGATAGAGAACGACAGAGAGAGAGACACAGAGAAAGAGAGAGAGAGGGAGTAAGAGAGAGCGAGAGAGAGAGAGAGAGAGGTTTAAAGTTCATGCAGGGGGAGCCAGAGGAACTAAAATGAGTTTAAAAAAAAACATATTGCCACGAAAAAAGCAAAAAAAAAAAGTGGACAATATTTACAGGTTCCACGTTGTTTTGAATATTTCCGCGTAAAACGATCAGTTTCATTCTAAAAAAAAAAATGCGTGTGACTGGATCTGCGAGGCCCGATCCGCGTAAAACTAGGGGTTTACTGTACAATTATACATTTTAAACATAGGTCAGAAATTTTCTAAAACACAAATCGAAAAGTAAATTACTTAAAAATGAGTACCACAGGTTTGAGAGAAAACATATAAGCTAATAAAATTGCGTTTTTTAAATATGTATTCAGCAAAATGTAGAAGAAAATTGTACGAAGTTCAAATGGAATGATAAAGTGCATTGTGCCATATTAGTACAGCAATGTAAACCAGAGCAATGCGAGCAGGGTAATGAAAACAGAGTAATTAAACAGAGTGACCAGAGTAATGTAGTGTACTGTAAACAGAGTGACCAGAGTAATGTAGTGTACTGTAAACAGAGTGAACAGAATAATGTAAACAGTAATGTAAAAAGAGTAAACAGTAATAAGCAGCGTGTACAGTGTAGCAGCAGGTATGATATGGAATATGATAGTGAATGTTCTGGAATATGACAGTGAATATGATATAAGATTCTGTTTCAGAAATGCTAGAAACTCCTCTTGAGTCTCTCTGTTTTGGCCCTGATGGTGCGGAACCTGATTGCAGAAGCTGAAACAGTCGGTTACTGGGGTGGGACGAGTCCTTCAATGTCCGAACTGCTCTGGACCAACATCTCCTGATGTAAACGTCCTGTAGGGAATGGAGGACAAATGGTCACTTTCACTTTCATAGTTACCCTGTTTCTTGTCCACCTGGCTGAGAGTGGTGTGCAGGACGTGGGAGATGGCGTCCTCTGTGGATCTGCTGGGTTGGTAGACAAACTGGAGTGGGTCTGTGGTGCTTGGGATGGAGGGGATGGAGGAGGAGATGATATTCTTCAGCAGCCTCACGTGTTCCACGGATGTCCCTTTCCTACTGCTTACTTATTTCTTAAAAATAAATAAATAAATAAATCCTTTCCCTTGAGTTCTCTATGACTTACGTATTGTTGGGTAGGTGTTGGCTAATTAGTATTAGACTGTTGTTGTATAGATGACGCGGATTTAAGCTGTTTTTCAGGTAAGAAACAGTTGTGGACTTCTTAAGCTCTGATGTACGCCGCTCTGGATAAGAGCGTCAGCTAAATAGCGTAAATGTAAATGTTCCTCGTTGATGATGTCACTCCATTGTCAGGCCCTAGTTAGCACTTGCGAAGGCAGAGTCGGCGTAGGAGCGAATGAATCCGTAGGAAGTCTGTGACAACGAGATGTAGTTGTATGCAAACAAATAAACAAAACGTAAGTAAATATTGGATAGTGCACCCTGCCCAGAGTGGGTACCTGCCTACAGGGTTGCGTAGTTAGAAAGAAACCGCTACTAAAGAAACATTTGGGTTCATCCAACCAACCTGAACGACAAAATTCTTCCAAAACATGTGCAAACATCTGCTGTCAGTAATGAATTTTGACTTGATGAATATTGGTTAGTGTCACGGCGCCCTGTGTGTGCCCAATGAGTACACCAAGGCAGGCAGGCATCCATGACTGTGGTTTCTTTATTTTTATCAAACAGAACATAAAAGTGGGCCAGAATGCCTTCACAGTCAAAACCAAAGGCAACACAAAACGCTAATGCGACGGGAGTGTAACGGGGAAGTAACGGATATCCAACGCTAATGTAACGATGGACCCACACAGAGGTCCCCATAAACTGAACTTAAATACATAGGCCAGATTAACCCTGAGTACGCCTGCAGCTGGAACCAATTCTCTCCCAGGCGTACTCAGGGTGTCAAAATAAAAGACACACACCATACAACAAAGGAACAGACAAACTGCATCAGCAGAACAACTGCCCTCTTAGAGGCAGGTTTGTTTAGTAAAGAAACTATTTAAGAAGCAAAGTAAGAATAACCAAATCATTGATGAGAATAAATAAATAAATACATGTATAAACAACTTTTTTTTTTACTTTATTTTGTGGTTTGGATCTCATCCAGCAAATGAAACATTCAGTCTTTTCCTTCTTTCTTCTTAATCACTCTCTCTCTCTCCGTCTCTCTCTCGCCTGTCTCAACTTTCCTCTTGTTCCATCATTACAGGACAATACAATTAAACTGGACTCATCCTTCACAATAGAAGAAACAGACCCACTACTAAAGACATAAAAAAGTCACCCCAGCATCTGAAAGTGACAATCTGGTCATACGTGAACACGCCACAGCACACAGAGTGAACAGCACGAAACACTTCCTCTGCATTTAACCCATTCACCAAGTGAAGCAGGGGGCAGCAGGAACACGGCGCCGGGGAGCAGTGTGTGGCACGGTACCTTGCTCAGGGAACCTCAGCGGTGCCTAGCGGTCTTGGGAATCGAACCCGGACTTTCTGGTTGCAGGGCGAATGCCTTAACCACTAGGCCACCAGCTGCTTATCGTTGTCTCATTGTGTCGAACCTAATCACTTTCATACAAGTTTTATGTCTGTAGGTCTTTGGACCCCCCGAGCAAAATTCAACAATACAGTCACCTTTACCTGTTTAATCTGTAAGATCATCTGGATACAGCCTGAGTGGTAAATCCCAGTCACCATGTTTTGAAACATTAAAAAAGTCTGTCCACACAATGGTTGGGGAGAACCGGATGGAATAACGCTTGTGGGGGTAAACAGTAGCTTTAGTAACAAGAGGTTCCAAGTTTTTAAAGTAATCTGGGGGTAACTCCTCCCCTTGAGTAAGGAGTGTGGCAGAATGGGTATAAACTGATCAAATCCACATGCCCTATCTCACTGTCTCTAGCTTTGTAGTACATATTGTAAGTGTTTTTTCGACCAGAGACAATAATGTAGAAAAAAAAAAAAAAGAAAAAACATTGACTGAGAAGGTGGTAGTGTGTAAGTCCCGCAGCATCGTGTGCCAAACACATATAACCTGCATACTTGGCACATCTAAACTCTGTCTACTCAATCACTCCCTTCTGCTGTAAACTCTTCCCCAGCTAAGGTTATGGTGCAAACAAAGTTAGCCCCGTGTTTACCATATTCAAACCACGTCTTAAAGTCAAAGAAAATTTATTTGTTGTCTATTTTTCCAGTTCATTAGGTTGAATGTAGCGGTCTGGCGTTGTGTGACAGTTTGTACACGTGTTGAATATTAGTCAACAGTACAGTATAAAAAGTACACTATACAATATAAACAGAACATAAATATAAATATAAATATAAACATGGACGCGTGAATTGAAAGTATCCATTCATATTGAGTATATGCACATATATATGTACAGAGTGACTGTGGATATACACACAGGTACATACTGGAGAGTACATTCGGTAGCAGCAGGTATTGACAAAACCAGTAATAATGCACCAAGAATTTTTACTATACAACTATACAAAAAATGGATAAAAATAAAAATATGTGCATGTGTATTGTAAACATGTATACAGTAATAATGAGTCTTACGGCAGTTGGAAGGAAAGACCTGCAGAATCTCTCAGTCCCACATCATGGGTGCCGCATCCTGCCACTCAGAAGTCCCAGCTCAGTTCTCTGTACTCCCTGTCGTCCCCATCAGTGATGCGGCCGACTACTGCAGAGTCATTAGAGAACTCTTGCAGGGAGCAGTGGGTGGAGTTGTGAGTGAAGTCTGTAGATGGTGAAGAGGAACGGTGCCAGAACCGTTCCGTGCAGGGCTCCAGTACTGCAGAGGACGCTGTCTGACACACAGCCCTGAGTCCTCACACACTGTGGGCGGTCGGTGAGGTGCTCCAGTATCCAGCTTGTCTCTCAGGGCTTTGGGAAGGGTGGTGTTGAAGGCACTGGAGAAATCAAAGAACATTATTCTCACAGAGTTCCCAGTGTTCTCCACACAAGAGGTTTTCCAGAGCTGTGGAACTCTCCCCAGCTCCAGGCTCAGGTTGAAGATGAGCTCCATCACCCCACATAGCTGATCTGCTCAGGACCTGACGACCCTTGAGCTGATTCCATCTGGACCCACTGCCTTCCTGGCTTTGATCCTCCTCAGGTTCCTCCTAACCTGAAAGAGACAGACTGGAGCCGTGTGCTGGACGTGTTCTGGATGCAGGATGAATCAAAACTGTTAAAGAAGTGATTCAGTTCCTTTGCCTATACAATCAATACATGTTAGCACATTGTCACTTTGGTTACACATATACATTTACGTTTACATTCACGGCATTTAGCTGACGCTCTTATCCAGAGCGACGTACATCAGTGCTTTAAGAAGTCCACAACTGTTTCTTACCTGAAAATATACCTGTAATTATTTCACCAGACACAACAGGAATAACACATAAATATTTCACACTAAACCTGATGCAGCCCACTCAAAATAGCCTACTGGAGGGGATATACATACTGTCCAGTAGGTGGTAGTATTGGCCGCTAAAGGGAATAGATACTGCGTTGTAGTAGAGAGGGAAGAAAGAGGCGCGGACTAGAGACAGAGGCAGTAGGGCTAGGTTTAATCTGGTTTAATCTAGTAGTATATTTAGTTATTTGAGTAAGATGTCCAAATTTCATGTCACTGTTAACTGGGATGGTTAATTACGGATTGAAAACAAATAGGTTCTATGAACCGGATTTCCGGTTCCGGTTGAGTGAACGCTGGCGCGATTTTGCTGCCGCTGCTCACCGGTTCCTTCTCTCTTATTTTTCTTTGAAACATTATTTTAATTACAAAACAAGCAACAAAAAAAAAAAAAACCTTTAACCACTGTTTATCTTTTACTGACACGAACCCTGCAAGAGTCTGAGTATTTGGGCCTAGTCCAACTTGCCGGTCTGTTTTGGTGATTTGTTTACCTGGCTGCTTGGATTACCGGTGTCTTCGTCTGCGATGTGGTCTAGCAGGATTTGTGTATTGTTCGTGTTTGTCTGGACTCTCATGTCATCGGTCCATCGACCCGGTGCTGGACTCTTC
>JBBPDB010035976.1:0-11610 GCA_037974465.1 Brachypetersius altus | reverse complement strand
TGCGAGAGGATGTGCATGTGTGTGTGTGTGTGTGTGTGTGTGTGTGTGTGCGTGCGTGTGTGTGTGTGTGTGTGTAAACATTCTTATGCCAAAGTGCGTCTGTGTGTGCATACCCAGCCACGAGCCTGTGTGTATTCTCATGTGGGTAATCTAACAGATTTATGAGCATATCTCCCAAACTGGGTGGAACAGTGGTGTGGTGGGTAGCGATGTCGCCCCACAGCCATAGGGGTTTGTTTCTCTGCCGGGGCGACCAGGGTGCTTTCTGAGTAGTTTTTCTCCCTCTGTCAGTGTGGATTACTGTGCAGTTTGCATGTTCTTTCTGTGTCTGTGATGGCAGTACTAAATCAACCCTGGCTGTGACTTGTGCATGAATGTGTTTGTCTATGTGTCTGCCCTGCAATGGACTGGTGACCCACCCACAGTGTGTTTCTCCCTCTTTCACCCTATGAGCTCTGGAATAGACTCCAGAACCCGCCAAGACCCTGGTTAAGATAAGCAACTCAAAAAATAAACCACCCATAAATTCTCAACATAATATGTCACAAACCCTGTAGGGTGTTTTTATCAGGTCCAATCTATGTGAGTACCTACAGGAGAGTTGTTTTATAGCCTGACTCAAATAGCCTGCTCTGGTCACTCAAATAACACAGTTTGATCTACCTCTGCTCTTCTGATCATCATAGGTGGGGTTTTTTTTTTGCTTTTTTCTCACCATGCATAATTATATGTCGGTCTAAAGGCAGTTGCTATTCAGAGAATGTTTTCAAAGTGTTTATGGTACTCTACAAAGGCATTCTAAAATGATGTAGAGTTGCCAGTGATAACATCAGCATATGATATTGATTATGCGTGTCCTCTGTTCCATGGTATCAGTCTTACAGGGGGGTAAATTAGACTTAATAACCCCTCTTGCTAATCCTGGTGTTATACTATGCTGCGCAGATGCAACTCGCACACACACAAACACTTATAACAGATGCCCCAGATCATGAGCAGCTGCAGGACTCCACCCTTCTGCCTTAAGGTCATTTTTTTCTCATGACAGACCCTCACTTCCTTAATCACTCCATGCACCTTGAAATAGAGAGAGGGAGAAAGAGAGAGAGAGAGAAAGGATTACATATTTTGTTGATTTCCTAAGTGAAAATAAGTGACATCCTCTACCTGGCATCATTCTTTGTACCATAGAAAAAAAATGTAATCACAATCAAATGTGCCATTTACTTTCTTCTTTTTAGGGGCGGTTGGTGCCCTAGTGGATAGAAAATTCCGATTAGAAGGTTGTGGGTTTACGTTTACGGCATTTAGCAGATGCTCTTATCCATAGCGACGTACATCAGTGCTTAAAGTAGTCCACAACTGTTCTTAAACCTGTAAAGCTGTACTTAAATCAACAACAGCTATTTAACCGAGTTACTGCTGGCTAAGTTACACTAGAGATAAACAATGGACTGGTGGCTAGCAAACATTATGATGATTTTATCCTCTTTTAATAATAATCATTATTATAATACTGGAGTCAGATATTGGAATTAGAACCAGTTGTTAAGAAGCTGGCCTCTCATTAGCACCGCAGTTGTAGTTTGAAACAGTTCCCCACTGTTTCGTCAGAGGGAAGTGGAATTAGTGTTCAACAAGCAGGAAATGCGCTAAGAACCTTCGGTAACACTTTACTGAAGGGCATCTTTCATAAGGATACATTATGAAAGACCTATAAATGCTTTTCATGACGTGGTGGCCCAGTGGTTAGAGCGTCGTAGGTTTGAATCCCAGAACAGCCAGTGGCGCCACTGAGGTACCAATGAGTAAAATACAGAGGAGTCGAGTAATGTCCTTTGGGATCAATACAGTACATAACAGCTAAAACAAGTAAAGCTGTATACAGGAGGTCCTCGGGTTACGACACTCGAGACATACGACGTTTCAAGTTTACGACACATGAGAGCATTAAAACGTTTAAAAATAGAGCCGTGAGTGTTTCAGCTCACGCCGCTAGCGCCGTACTTGGGCGAGCAGTTTTGGTCGCGCACAGCAAAAGAATACGCACTTGTGCGGCGCATGAGTGAGGGAGCTTTGCTTTCCCTTTTTCTGTGGCTTGGTTGTGTTTTTATGTTCTAGATCATGATTTTACAACTGTGTTAGGATTTCTATGTTGTATACTATCATTTTACGTCACTGTCGTAGGAACGGAACTGTGTTGTAACCCAAGGACCCGCCGTAAACAGTTATTCCCACGGCTGCCGTTACAAAGGCTGCTTTTGTCCATTTCGATGACATTTCTCCATGAAAACCGGCGCTTGCTGGAGTCAGCTTTTATAAGCCTTTATGACAGGCCTATGACAGTCTTATGAGCGAGTGAAAGTGAACCATTTGTCAGTGACTTAAACACAGTGTGAACCGTGTGAAATTTGTTCTCGGGGAGCAGTGTATGGGGACGGAACTTTGCTCAAGGGTACCCCAGTGGTGCCACTGGCAATTCTGGGATTCAAACCCACAACCTTCTGATCACAGGAGCAAAAATGAAATGACCGCTGCAGAAATAAACCTGCCATGAATTCTACCTCTCAGGAGGTGCCATTAATCAGTGGAGGAAAGGTGGAGTTGTGTTGAGTTGTGTGCGTCTGTGTACATTTCAGGTGCAGGGAATGTCGTTCATTGCTGCTGTCCTTATTCTGAACCTTGAGGAGGCGGACGCCTTCATTGCCTTTGCCAACCTCCTCAACAAACCCTGCCAAATGGCCTTCTTCAGAGTGGACCACGATCTGGTAAAACACTCCCACACCAGCCCAGACAGAAACGCAGCCTCCTCAGTAAAGCGTGACCTGCTGAAACACTCAGAAATATGTTGTACATGTATGTGCAGCATTTATTATGACCATCTGTGACCCAGTTATGTGGGAAAGGAATTGTGTGAATTTCATTTAACCCCTAGGAGTCCCAGAGTCTGACAGAGAGAACGCTTCTAATTCACATTTATTTCTGCAAAAGGCCTCCTTTTGTATCTGAGCTAGACTCTGCTAGTCTGTTTAAACGCCTCTGCCGAGTAGATCGGGTTCACCTGAGAGGCAATGGAAGGGATGAAACTAAAATAATCCTTACATTTGGAGAGTGATATGGTAATAGTAATGATTAATATTATAGTTAAAATGAAGAGAAATTAACTCTATTTGCAGTATTTGTATGAATTTCACCTTTCATTATTCTTATATAATTATGTATACATAGAACAAGTTTTCAAAAGATGCTTTTCTTTCTTCAAAACAAACTTTTCATCAAATCTGATTCATATTCAAATCTATCCTACTTCTGCACAACTGTGGTACGGACTGAATGTTAAGAATCTGCACTTTCCGCAGAATTTCTCCACTTTTTTCATGAAATAATTCGTAAGAAGAGTAAGAAATAATTAATCTGAAGTAATCGCATGCTTTTGTTGCCTCTGGGCATCAATGCACCTTCTTCTACTTTAAGCTTGGGATTTGTTTACATGTTTTTATGTCTTTATCTTCAGATGCTGAAGTACTTTGCAGCGTTTGAGGTTTTTTTTGAGGAGAATCTGCCCAAATTATTCCAGCACTTCCAGAACAACAGTCTGACCCCAGACTTTTACCTCATAGACTGGTGAGTCCCGCGCCAGAGACATCTAACCCCCGAACTCTCCTCTTAATTACAGCCTCTTAGTGAGGGATTGGTCCCTCTGAGGGATGTAACAGAGGTCACATGAGAAAAGGGGATAAGTTCAGCAGTGCCCCCTGGTGGATCAGACCTCTGTAATAGAATGCATTTCCTTATTCATTTCCATACTAGAGCATTTGACTTTGTGTTGCTCAGTGCTTTTATTGTGTGCACACCGTTTTAGTTGCAAATGGAGAAAATAAGCAAATTTGTGACTGATAGTAGAGTTGGGACTTTTTGCATGAGTTCCTTTATGCAAGTTTTGTGATAAGATTCGATGAGAGCCCTTTATTAGTCTCAGGTAGAAGATTTGCATTGTTACAGACGAGTGTGCATTTATGTGTAATTATATACAGAGAGAGAGAGAGAGACAGGTTTAAAACGGGCGCGATCCTGAAAAGTCACGAACCAGAGAGAGAGAAAGAGAGAGAGAAAGAGAGAGAGACAGAGAGAGAGACAGAGAGAGAGACAGAGAGAGAGACAGAGAGAGAGACGGACAGACAGACGGACAGACAGACAGAAAGAATCCGCGCTAAAATATCAAGGTGAAAGTCATCATAGCTTGCCTAGTACAGACCCAGCTCCCAACCCAACTTTGTGAACAGATTAACGGCGATGTTTTTTTTTTTTTTTTGCGCGATAAGAGTCTCGCATTAACGGCCCACCACTTATATATGTATATATAATCGCGGGGTTACATTTCAACAGCACCACGTATAGTGAAAAACATGAATATGTGATGTGGTTAAAAAATGCCTGAAATGCCTTTTTTTTTTTTTGTGTAAACCCTAAATATTACTCAAATATGCTCCAAAAACACTTTAACTTCTATTTAATCTCAGCTTAATACTGAAAATGTAATGGTGAGCCCAGATCCGTACTGTACAGTTTACACTGAACTCCTGCAGTGCTAGAATGTAAATACCGATGTTATCCCTGTTTAGACTGCACTGTAATTCATGCACGGGCGTTTTCTTTGGTAAAAACAGGTTTATACAGCAATGAATTAATTTAATTTACAGAAATAAAAATATAGGGATTTAAGAAGAACAAAACAAAAAACACAAGAACACTCGAGACGCTCCATGTGGGAAGTCCTTGGGCAAGACTCCTAAAACTACATTCACGTACATCTGTGACGAGCAAAAATCTTATAGTTGCTAAATGTTAATGATAAATGGAAATGTAAAATGTTAGACTTCATCAGCTGAGCTGTAGGTGAGTCTGTAAACCACTGAGAATAAATGAACACCCAGAATGCCTTGTTTTTGAAAAATGCTGAGCAAATCTCAAGGCAGAATATGTATCTATAGAAATACTCACTGAAGTGTGGTTCCCTGCAGGATCTTCACGCTGTACAGTAAGTCGTTGCCGCTGGATGTGGCTTGCCGCGTGTGGGACCTGTTTTGCCGGGATGGAGAGGAGGCATTATTCCGAACCGGATTGGGAATTCTTCGCTTGTATCAGGACGTGCTGTTGCAGATGGACTTTATACACAGCGCACAGTTCCTGTCACGGCTACCGGAAAACACGCCAGCACACACACTCTTCAACTGCATCGCCAACACGCACATGGCCAGCAACAACAGGAGGTGGAACCAGGTGAGAAACGTATACATTGTATACATTTGTGTTTTTTTATTTATTGTTTTTGCTCTACCTTCCTTAAAGGTCCACTACATCGACATACAACTACAGACTCCTATCACCAGCCCTCTAGCACATTCGCTATTGGTCAGTTTCTGGCATCAGGGCCACAATGGCACTGACAATATAGTGGTTATAGTACTATGTGTAGTTCTGGCACACACATCAGTGTCAGCACAGGGTTTGTAAGTGAATAATCATGCATTAGTTATGATTAGATAATAACTAGTTTGTTTAATCTGTTTATTTTTCAGTGCTACTAATGTACTTTCCTTAATTGACCCTGGAAGCCATGTAGTGCAGGCTGAAGCTCTGCTGCCCTCACTTTCAAATACAGATACATGATGAATGCACTCATTAAACAACGGGAACACTGTTGCACTGATTGGATGTCAGTGACAAAACCGGGAAAGGGTTCATGATTTTCATGCTGTTGTATTCGCACGATGAAATTTACTGCGTGTAGACACTACTATATAGTCTCATTTTGACCTTTTTGAGTCCTTTTAACCTAAAAGAAATGTTGATAATTCTGATTAACTGTAACTATAAAACATGCAATCATGAGCAATTATATTGTTTGCTTGACATCAGTAGATAACTGTTTCCCCTCTCTCTCTCTCTCTCTTTCTCTCTCTCTCTCTGTGGCAGGTGTTCTCCGCTTTGATGAAAGATGGACCTAAAGACACTGATAAAACGGCTAGTCCTGCTTTGAGGAGTTAACAGCTAATGGCTAACAGCTGCCTTGGGACTGCTAATGAAGCCACTTTGGTTTTTTGGGGTTTTTTTAATGATGGATTTCCTGAGGGCAGAGGCCCTCGACTCATCCTCTGCAGTATTAAGGAGGGAGAATTCCGTCATTCCATGGCAGTGAAGTGACTAGACGAGGACTTGTGGATCTGGACTGCTAAACAGGTCCATCTCACATGGAATGAACAGTTGTGAGTGTGTGTGTGAGTGTGTCAGGTTACCGTGTAATGTGCCAGCCTTTACAGCGTTACTCTCCGGAACTACACTCATCTAGACACACATTCCTACACTCGCTGTCACACGGACACACGCAAGCACATCTGCCGCAGCCGTAGGGCTGCATGATTCCAACCGACTGTAACGGAGGTCGTTTTAACTGTAGTGATTGTAATTAACTGAGTGCAATACATAGTCACCGCCCGCCAGGACACTCAACGCCAGCACCGGGGGTTGGTCCGTGCCCCCTTGACCCGCTCCACGAAAGTAACTGGGGTTGACTAGAACACTCGTTTGTTGCACAGTACTGTTCGTCACCACCAGTGTTGTTTTATTGCAATGCAACAGCTTTTGGAACTCCCACTCACCCACCAGCAGTCTGCGAAGCTGTTCTGAACTAGTGCCAAGCCCTGTAGTACTCATGAACACACACACAAATACCATTAACATTAAAGTCTACCACAGCTTTTCACCAGCTCATACCAAATATGTCCATGCCTATGGTCACCACCTGCCTTGTGTCCAGCTGTATTGATTTTGAAAGCGTCCTAGCCACCTAACAGTCCTGACCTTTGTGTTTCGTGGACGGGTTTTGTGTTTTTGTCAACTTGTGTAACGTGTTCAGTCAGATGCGGTTAGAGAACTCAGGTCAGCAATAGAACTTGGTGACCACGGAAGTAACTTCATAATAACTTCATAGAACTTTGTTAGCTTCGAAGGATGTTCAAAACGTTTCTGCTTTTTTATATTTAGTTTGGAAAAGGTGAGGAGACGTAGTAATTGGGCGTGTCTGAGAGTGTAGCTCCATCCGATTTCTACCGTTTTGCGGCTTTTCATGCGACGATGATGTGAAAGCAGTGCGGCAGTGGTTGCATGTTCAACTGAATTAAAAAGTTGCTGATGCCGATTATAAAGTTGGTACGACTCTCGGATAATTGCATCACAAAGGAAGGCGACTGTGTAGGAAAATGAAGCAATTTGTTTGCAATTTTTGTTAAAAAATTTGGAAACGTTTTGAATGTCCCTCGTACATCAGGCTCGGAGCTCTGTTGCAAAACTAAAGAAGCAAACCTGTCAGCTGATGGACAACGTTCAGGGGAAGTGGACTATTGTGTACATTTGATTGTTCCTTTATCTTTACATCTAGAATTTAATGGTCTAGAATTTGATGGTCAACCATCGTTAGGGATCACCAGGTGCTATCGTCCCATCAGACTCCTATATGTAAATATGAAAGTCGCAGTGGTACTCATTACTCATTTTATTAACTATTTTTAGAGGCCTGTTGAACTTAGGGTTTACATCACAGGCCATCTTAAAGGAGTAGGAGGTGAAAATCACAGTTTTCCCCTCATGCTAAATGCACTCAAAGATAGCTGGGTTATGTGGCAAAAATAAATCTCGATACTTGAAGACACTTTAGTGACACACATTGTCACTCCATTTTGAAGTTTAATAAGTTGGAAAGGACTTTGGCTGGACTCTTGATAATGTTGATGATTTAAAAAAAAAAGATTGACAAATATGTTCATGGTCGAGACAGAAGAGTGGATTTTGAAAGAGCAGAACGGTCAATAAATAGCTTTCTCTCCCCAATGATATTCTGACCATTCACTACTAACTACAATAATTACAATGACTGACTACACCCCTGATGACATGTTTTGACCAAGTCAGCTAACGTTGCTCTTATGAAAAAACATTAAAGCTAATCATAATACATTGGTAAAGGTGTCACTGGAATTTTATATTCATTACAATTTCACCCATTCTTAGGCTTATAGCTCCAGAGCTAAACTAAAGAAGCCAACTAGGGGCTATTTTGAGCGAATGAGGAAGTTTGTTGTAAATGTAAAATTGTGCAAATGTGATTTTGGTGGGTGTTATGAAGTAAACTGAACCAGCTAACTTGCTAACCCTGATTGGCCTGATTTCTGGACTAATCTCCAGAAAATCAGTCAGGCCACGTTAAGTGACTGTGCTTAACACACTCTAAAGTTCATGGTGACTCTGAAATGGTTTTATATGCAAACTCGTTTACAAATATGGATAAATTAAACCTAGATATTGTTGGCTAGTTCACTTCCTTCCAGTGGCCCTACATGCTAGGTAGCTGCTGTAACTAGCTACTAAATTAACAATGAAAATAACAAATTTCCTACTAAAATTAAAGATGCCAACTTGTTTGGGACTATTTTGAATGGGTGTGGAAGTCTTCAGAGAGCGTAAAATTGTGCAAATGTGATTTTTGGTGGGTGCTATGAAGTAAATTGAACCAGCTAACTTGCTAACCCACTGGCCTGCTTTTTAGAAAAATGCCCTCAGGTTCTGGACTAATCTCCAGAGAACCAGTCATGCCACATTAAAGTGACTGCACCGAACACTCTATGAACTACTCAGTGATCTTAAAACTGAGACGTTTATATCTGTAAATACAGATTAAATTAAAGCTAGCTGTTAGGTAGTTAGCTTCCTTTTCAGTGGCCCTACATGTGAGGTAGCTACTGTTACTAGCTAAAACGTTAAGAATGAATACATTTCTTTCTAAAACTATAAAGCCAACTAGTTTGGGATTTGAACTGATTGAGGATGTCTGTGATAAATGTAAATGTGTTCAAATGTGACTTTTTGGGAAGTAAACTGATCTAACCTGCTAACCCATTGGCCTGCTTTAAAACAAACACCCTCAGGTTCTGGACTAATCTCCAGAAAATCAATCATAGCACATTAAAGTGACTGCGCCAGCACTCCATGAAGTACGTGGTGACCTGCAGGCCACCTTTCTATTTGCACCATCACAATTCGGTTCAGACCATGATCCTCCATAATTTCGGACTATGAAGTGACACGTCTGATACTTATTTAAAGTTGTATAATGTATTTTTTTTTTAATTTAAATAAGAAATCAGTTAGTGTGCACTTTTTTAAAACTCAAACTCACTATTGTACAGTTTTCTTACATATAGTCAGTGATGTATATAAACTGTGAGATGATTTCTCTGGTATGGGCGCGGTAGCCTGTAGATGTGTAAATATAACTGAATAATGAGACTCCTGCCACGTCTTGTGTTTTATTTCTTGGTAGGGGCTACAAATATGTCCCAGTTATGCTCTATACTCTAATACCATGTACTAATCTTAAAAGAATGAATGATTTTGGCGGGTTAATGCTCTAAACTAGCATATACCTATTTTAGCATACACCGTTTCATGCTAACAGGAGGCAATAGAGTCTTGCTATGCTAATGTGTGGCTCTGAGTGTGACATTAGTAGAGACTGTTTTGACACAAATGAACTAAAAAGTCTCTGTTCGAACTTGTCTACAAGTATGGATGAATTAAAGGTTTGTTAGCTTCCTTTCAAAGGCCATATGCTCACTTGCTACACTAAATGGACAAATGTATTGGCCTGACCATTCCACCATTGGGGACTTTAATGACATTGCATTTAAAAAAAAACACTTTAATACAGAGGTGATCACTCTATAAGCAAATTCAGTATGGAATGTCCTCTTTGTCTAACTAAAAGGCAACTCACTTACCACAGATCAAAGCTAGGTAGCGGGTGTGACTAGCTAACAAGTTAAATGTATACATTTTCTACTAAAAGTAAAGATGCCAACTAGTTTGGGACTATTTTGAGTAAGTAAAACTGTGCAAATGTGATTTTTGGTGGGTGTTATGAAGTAAACTGAACCAGCTAACTTGCTATAACCTCAGGTTCTGGACTAATCTCTAGGAAATCGGTCACGCCACATTAAACTGACTGCACTCAACACTATAAAGTGTATTATGTCTTCTTTTTCTAACTAAAAAACAAATCACTCATCACAGATCAAAGTCCATCAGTTCAGCTGAGTTTCAGCTCTCTATTTTAACAGTAATGACGAAACCACACACAATACTGTTACCCTCACACATTTATTTAGCCAAGGGTGGGACAAAAGGTCCTTTAAGATCAGGGCCAAACACTTCTGGGTCCAGTTCACTTACTGCAACCGTTGTTTACTCCTTTTCATGATGGTCGGTGCTTTGAAATGACCGCTTGAAAACAGCAGATACAAACTGAACGTGTAAAAGAAAAAAAAAAGAAAACTCCTGATGAAAAGTGGCTGGAGTTCCAATAACAACTGAACATTCACTCCGACACAGCAAGGACAATCCGATCACTCAGCGGCCTGCTTCTTTGCTTTCTCTTTTTTCTTTTTCTTCTTTTCCTTCTTCTCTTTTTTCTTCACTTTCTTCTCTTTCTTCTTCTTCTTTTTCTCGCTCTTGGTCGACTCCACGTCCTCCGCTCTGTCCTTTTTCTCCTCTCTGTCTTCTTTCTTCTCAGGTTCTGCTTTGTTCTTGCTGTGATCTGTCCCATGAGAGGAGGACGAGTTGGGGCTCCTCTCCTCCTTCACTCGTTTTCTCTCCGGACTGCGCTCGCGAAAGTCTTGGTAGATGCGGGACGCTGCTGGCCGTTTGTCCTGGACTGGTGGCCTCTCTTGCTCTCTGTGGTCGGATGGGTGTGTCTTTTGTTGATGATCTCCGTGCCTCTTGGTGTCTTTATGCCGGTCAGGCTGGTCTGACACCGCCTTCTGAAAGTGAAAGGAGTTCTTTTATTACAGGACCATTTTCATCGTCCACCACCAAGTTTGAAGCAATGGTTTTACACACTCACCCTTAACAGTTCTTCAGGGTTTCCCTCTTTAGTTTCGCACTAGAGCTGACATATCAAACTAAATCTAAGTTCATACCGTAGCTCTGAGCAAACTGCATGACAATCATTACACACTCGCTTGAAACCACGATTAAATAATCTAACAAAGACCTGCTTGTGTGGTTTCTGTCACTCTGCGATACATTGTTTAAAGCAAAAACTTTTAGATGGCTGCTAGTACTCTGTCTAGGGGGCGTGTATGTTTGTAGATGCTAGGTGTCAAATTATAATTGTTTATTTCTTTCACAACTCACCATGTTCAAATGTTATAATTTAGAAACATACACAATCACCACTGTGCAAAATACAGGCCTTTTACTTGCTAGCTACATTAGCTTCATGGCTCCAGTGAAAAAATTAAGAAGAATTAGGGTTCGTTCACATATCGCGTGGAAAACGATAGGTGCGCCGCTTTCTCCTTCTTTCCAAAAGCGCTCAGGCGCTTGCACTCCGGAAGTGTCTGTCGTTGCTAAACAACCGTCAACTGCGCTCTCCATTAATTTCAGCAAGGAATTTCCTCCAACGAAAAACCCTCGCTGGAACTCTGCTGCACGATTTATTTACGCAGAAAAGAAAAAAACGCCGCAGTGTTTGGGTTCACTCCATTCTTTAAAAAC
>JBBPDB010035918.1:0-11615 GCA_037974465.1 Brachypetersius altus | reverse complement strand
ACACACACACACACACACACACACACACACACACACACACACACACACACACACACACACACACACACACCCACACCAGTTTAGTGTCTACAGTCCACCTAAACACACAGGAGCTGTGAGAACAAGCACACACTGAAATAACCCTGATTCTCCTGCACACAACCCACTACTATGAGATAAATAGTTTACACAGAAGTTATATGGACTGGAGTTTGGAACAACACAGGACACCTGAAACTGAGCGTGCCAGTAACTGTGTGGACTCTCACCCTCAGTTTATGATTGTGATTGAAAGCCTGTACATGTTTGAACTTGAAGGAATAAAGAACTCCAGGTCTTCTGAACATCCCAGTTCCAGCAGTCCAGCCGAAACAGAGACCCACCCAGCAAACAGCATCTAACAGAGTCGTGTGAAGGACAGTCTGTGGTGTGGAGCAGTGTGTGTGTGTGTGTGTGTGTGTAGTTGCTGCTGCCATGGCTGCTCATACAGAAGCAGACTATGATGCAACTGGCCTGCAAGAGTGTCTGGATACAGGCCCAGCCTCCCCTCTCCACCCGCCTGACGGAGTGATGACATCATCTCCTCCTGACATCCTCATGTTAGACGGGCTGGGCCGCTACAGCTGCTCCACAGTCGGGGTTTTACACAGCACAACTTATCGCCTTATTAAATATATCTATTCTACTCAATACACTGTATTTACTTCTACAGACTATAAACACACACATTTCTTCTACCAGTGATGTTTGTGCTTTTATGTACAAGAACCAAATTCATTTTGACATTCAGTCTCTGCACCCTTCAGAATTAAGACAAATTCTGTTCTGTGCTTTCAAGACTAATATATGCAAATGAGCTCCGTTCTGATTGGCTGTCCTAAACTGTGCTCTGGGATGAACAGTGCTGCTGTGGGTGTTAATACTTTCTCACACAACTGTGGATGCTGGATTAGATCAGTGGAGAACGGAGCGCCGGTCAGAAAATTTGTAGCGAAACACTCCTCCCTCATTACAGAACCAGAAACTCACGACAGTTTAAAAACATCACAATAAAGTCACTGCTGGATCTTCCACAGCTTTTCATGAGACACCTTTATTTTCTGCTTCCGGTTTATAGAGTAAGGATATTGATGAGGAGTATCGCACCGATCTGTGTTTCTCCACACTCCACTTGAAAACTTCACCTCACTGCAACTTCCCCTTTTCTCTTCGCACACACACTTTCTGTGGAAACGCTGCTTAACAACGGTCTCCGAGAGAGCGCCAACACAACCACAGCACTAAAACTCATCGCTTTAACTGAACGAGAGAGGCTTCAGAACTAAAACAGCTAAATAAGAGACTAGAGGTCGAACTGCTTCCATGGAAATCACCAAGATTCACTCATTTTTAAACAGCACGCCGACAAACAGAGATCAGGTAAAACTGCAGCTTTTCCAGAAACTGCAGCCTGGAAACACGACACCTGCAATACAGTAATTATGGGAACTTCACACTGAAGCACAAACACAAGAACTTGTCTTTTTTTAAGCTTCTCTTTTTTAATAGGAGCCCAAATGTCTAGTGATGTCACAGGACTAAACTGAAATGTTGCTTTTAAAGCAAGAGTTTGGTAAAATGATCAAAAAATTGTTCAGTCGAGATGTTTGCCGTCTGCTTCTTTTATCTGAGCGCTGGAGGCACAAGGTCATGCCAACGAACAACAAAAGCATCCACTGCACCACATAGCATGGAAACAATTATGGACAAGTGTCACTTTATTTCATCTATGCTAATGTAGTTTAGGCCGAGTCGTGTAGTGTCAGAAACCGCATTGCCGAATCTAAAAGAGATTACTGAGGACCTCTGAAGCACCAACCTGGCTTTGCACTGTAATTTTTCATTCCACCTTAAAATGAAGCAGAATTACATTCAGATGTAGCAGCATTCGTGTGTCGATTTGGACATGCAGTTAGCATAATGCTAACTGGTACAGTATAGGCTTGGTGCTATATTGGCCTCACAGCTGTAGTGCTGAAACAAGCTTTGTGCTAGAGCTGCACGATATGTTAAAAATATCAGTATTACGAGTTTTACTGCCATATATTGCGATTCCTTTCAAGATATTAAAGTGTCTGTCATCACTTTTCTGAAATTAAGTCTGTACCTACTGTTTCAAATTGTACATCAACTCCCCTTTTCAAATCAAAATGTCACAAAACCAACATATTTTGATATGTCTCCTTATTCTGGCTACAGCGGTCTAGCTCCTCCCATTCATGCACTGATTAATCAAAACCTAACAGTTAAAATTAGACCATAGTTGGGCATATGAAGACTTCGGCTGGTTACAGGCTCATTTGCATATTGCAGCCTACTGTGATATCAATATTACAGAGGCTGATATTGTGAAAATAATGAGACGATATATATCCTGCAGCCCTGCTTTGGACAGGAAACGTCTTGGCTGCTCAGGGCTGTTGAGTTCTGGCCAAACTATCGCTTTAAAACCTAAAGAACTCAGTTAAGCTTCTCTGATCAGTGTAGGGTGTCAGTGTCCTAGTGGGTAAAACACTTGTCTGTGAACCCGATGACCACAAAGTTGCAGGTGATGTGGGGGTTTTTTATTTAATAGATGAGCACTCACTCCTCTGCTCCATTTCCCTCATCTCCTCTGGTGGAATCCTCAGCTTGTCCACGTGCTCCCGCATGACGCTTGTCCACTTCTGCAGTGACTCCATGATGGACCACGGCCGGGACATGTCCACCACAAACATGGCCAGGCTGTCCTTCAGCGTCTCGGCTGAGACGGCGAACTTCAGCAGGCCTTTATGGTACAGATCTCCGTCCAGGATCCACACGTTACAGCGCGTCAGGTCTGGAAGAACAGATAAAGCAACATCATCAGAAATGAGTCAAAGATAACTTAGGAGACAAAAAAATGCCCAAGATACTCTTTTCTGCATCATTTCCATTTAAACCACAATCAAAGTCAGCTGTGATTGATTACACTTGACACGTGAACACACAGTTCCACAAACTCTCCACTGACTGTACTCTTGATTATAAGCGGCTTGAAGACTGTAACAGGGCGTTGATTATGTCTGTAAACCTCCAGAAGTCTCACTTTTGCTGGTTTTCTGGAAATTAAATGGCAAAGTAGAAACGCCACACAACATTCAAGTCTTTTATTTACCCTGGTTTATCATAGTTAAATAAAAAACAGTAATGTTTAAGTTGATTTAAATATTTAAGGTGATCATTTGAAGTTATTATTTCCTTCTGTTCTGACTGGGATTGTACAACAAACTGACTCAATGTTAATCTCAGCCCCACTGCTATTTTATTGCATTTATTTTTAATCGTATTTCATTAACACCAAGTCATTTTCATAAACCGTTCTGCATCACTGACCTGGTCCAGGACTCTAAATCTTACACACAGTCATGTCAGTGCCAGTGTTACACAGTTATTGGTTACACTAATGTTCTTTTGTCTTATCTCTTGTTTCTTGTTGCACTGAGCTTCTTAATGACTTGTAAATGAATCTCCCTCAGGATAAATGAAGTTCTTTCTTATCTTATCACAAACCTAGTAAAATCTGACAGTTACTTAGTGATGCACAGGTTGGAGTTATGACCCACACCCGCCTGACAAATACCAAGAGCCAACCCGCCCCATCTGACCCATAATAGTCTTCAATCAACGACCTAAACCCAACCCGCTATGTTTCAGAAAGTTATTTATTACTCAGAAAGGTGCTTTGACACTTCTGAGCTGCCCCACCCATTCAATCTTCTCTTTTTGGGTTCAGGTGTGGCTTTATCATTGTTTTTGTACTGTTTTCATTCATTTTTCCAGGCCCAATTATATCCGTAAGTCACATCATTCATTTTTGAGTTCTCTTACTTTGGTAACCAATAGCAATGTACTCACACAACCAAGGACAGACGCAGAGATTTACAGTTACTTTATATAAGAGAAGAAATGGGTGAAAATGAATGAATAAAATAATGAACACGATAACAATGATAATACTGGAGTTCAGGGGTTGGGTTACTAACCCCAGTCATGCACTGCTGTGGCCTAGTAGTCTTTCAAAGCCTGAAACCTCTGATTTACTCTGACTCAGCACAGCCTGAGCCTGCTGTGCATTTGGCTGACTGTGTTCACACAGAAATGGTTAAATGAACGGGGACATTTTGACTGTGTGAAAAGTGAGCAGCTTTCCTCAACACAGAACTACATACTGAGCCTTAAGGGGCTCATGAAGTAAAATGTTCTCCCCATCACTGATGTAAGGTGATTAAATAATGCAAGGTGGACCCCGTTAAACCAAGCCCAAAGAGCCATATTCGACACCATAAAGAGCATTGTAGGAGCCCCCAGTAAAGGCACAGCTGGTTCAGTTTCCTACTGAGTACACTCTAAATAACTCACCGTCTCTGTCCTCGTCGTGGACGCTCAGGTACAGGTACTCGAGTCCTCTCCCTTTTTTATTGTGCTCGGCTTCTTGGAGCTTCGCCATAAGTGTCGTCTTTCCGGATCCATCCTCGCCTGAAAACAGACGTACAGCGACAGTAAGAAGTTTGCGTCGCTCATAAAAGGGCTTATACTGAGCATTTTTCTCTTAGTTTTATTTTCCCTCCTGGTGTCCCCTTGTGGACATTTGTGGGTGTTTAGCGGAGTGTGTAGTGGAGAGAAAGTCTATGACGTCACAGCTATGGCGTCAGGAAAGCAGACTCATAAACAGACTCATAAAAGATACTAAAGCTCAGGTCAGTTATTTACTGTTTGTTGTGGTTAAATTTAAAATAATAAGTTGGGGGACACATCTTCCTCAGGTCAACACCGGACAGCAAAAACAACAAAATAGTGCTTTTTCCAGTTTGTTTTTCATATATGGGCTGAAACTCTGACATACCATATTAAATTTTATTTTAAAATGTAAGGGATGTTTGATTTCTTTGTATCAGGGGCCATTTAAGCAGAGAAAGAACAGAAAATTGCTGTGAGATACGCTGACAGACACAAACACACACTCTGGCATTAAATTTCAGCAGCAGCCGAACAAAACAAAGGGCGTGGTAAACTCTAACAGGTGTTAATGTAGAGTTTATAAAATACGCACCGAAAACCAAGATATTTTTTCCCGATGGCAGTTTGGAACTCGAACGTGTGGAAACTTCACTGAGGATCGAAGACCTGCGAGCGGAAAACAGGGCAGGATTACTCACACAGACAACAGTTCAGTTTGGAGACACATACACACACACACTTATCATACCTTCTGAGAATAACCTGAAAAGGCCTGAACGTGTTATCTGCAATGTCATTAAATATTCATCACACATAATCTATTACATTTTAAATGCAAGCCAGATACATCCTAGTCTACTGTCACTGGGGTAATAAAAGTGACCCCATCTGGCCCCTGCCTAATTAATGCAAGTAAACAACAGCAGAAACATTATTTCACATTAAAATCAAAATCTGAACAGAATGCGGAGGGCGCAAACTGAATCATAAGTCATATAAACAAATCAAACAAATAAACAAATATGCACACACATACAAGGCCCCTTGAGAAATCACACTCACATACACTACAATACTCTCACAAACACAACACTATACTCTCTCTCCGACACACATACAACAGCACTAACAAATTACACAGCAGCACCTTCCTCAAGGCTTGATTAGGCTAACAGTTATTTTTCCTCCTGCTCTGCACAAGCAGACACAGCAAGAAAACAAACAAACAAAAAAGAACAAACACTGATACACTACACAGGACCTCCTCAAGCAACACAGCAGGAAAACGTCTTTACCAGCCTGACTGGGAACAGTAGGGTGTGTGTATGAAAGCAATCGGAGTAAACAGAGGTAAAGATGAGTAAATAAACGTAAATACGCGTAAAACTAAATATTAACAAAAGTAAAGTGGGTTAAATAAAGGTATATAGAGTCTTAGGGTGTTAGCTGTTTGCTGGGCGTTATTAGCCCACACTGAAGACAATAAATTGTGTATATAAATCTATGCAGAGTAATTGAAGGTAGAGAAGTAAATAAAGACACATACAAGTAAAATGAGGTGAATAAAAATAATCAAATAACGGTAAATAACTGTAAACAGAGCAGGTGAGAGTGCAGGCTGAGCTTTACTGACCAACACCGAAGACAATAAAGCATGTATATGCATGTAAGGAGGGTAAACAAAAGTAAAAGAAAAGTAAATAAAGTTCAAATAAATATATATAAAAGTTATTAAAAAATGAACAGGGTCGGGTGTTAGCTTTTTGCTGAGCTTTATTAGCCAACACTGAAGACAGTAAGGTGTGTATATGTAAGTAAGCAAAGTAAATGAAGGTAAATAGAAGTACATACAATAAATTAAATGGTAAATAAAGACAAACAAAGTAAACAGAGTTTAAAAAAAACGGTAAACAGAACAGGTATTGGAGTGTTAGCAGTTTGCTGGGCTTTATGAGCAAACACTAAAGACAATAAAGAATGCATATAAATATAAATAAATATGTAAGAAGAGTAAATGACGGTAAAGAGAAGAAAACAGTAAAATAAATTGTAATTAAAGATAAGTAAAGAGGTAAAAGTTAAAGTTAAACAGAGCAGGTATTGGGGTGTTGTTAGCTGTTTGCTGAGCTTTATTAAACCATACTGAAAACAAAGAGAATGTATATGTAAGTAAGCAGAGTAAACGAAGGTAAAGAAAGGCAAATAAAGGCAAATCAAGAGGTAAAATAAAGACAAATAAAGGTAAAATCCGCCGGTTTAGTGTCTTGTGTTGCAGGGCTGGAGAGAGGTTCCCGGCAGTGACACAGCACAAACCGGCCCAGACCCTCTCCCAGATCCCCCAGCAGGGATTAAAGGGTGTTTCTAAACTGCTGTGGGTGCGTGGCTGGGTTCCCCTACCACAGGTTCTGGCCCTCTTCCTCCTCTCCACTGTTCTCCATGGGTTCTCCTGAAGCTCCCAGCAGCTTCTTCTCCACTCCGGGCGCCATCTTCCCTCAGCCGAGCCGCTCCTCCCGCCCGCATTCCGGCAGCCCCGCCCACCGCGCACGCTGATTGGCTGTGGCGAGGACACAATATTACTATTCATATTTCATTCAAATTAGATCCCATAGCTTAGTAATGGGGATATTAAAGTTAAATATTTGCACTAATAAGTTAATGTGTTAATAAGTTAATATATTAATACATATTTTAACGTTTTAACATTTAACCATTATTACACTGTAATGCTCAAACAAAAATATTATGAATTATACAAATGTAGAAATCATAACGTCATTTAACCTTTTATTAACAAACTTTTTTTTAAACTTTTATTTTAGTTTAATATTATAAATTACAAATGTGTAATTCTTAATATTTTATTTGCTTTTAATATCGCAATTATCTTATTAACATTTGATTACTATTTTATTTTGTAATTTAAATGTAATAATACATTTTTGTCCAATATAAAATAATATTTTCAATTTTCACATTCAGGGATAGTTAAAACTTTTCACACATTCACACTTACTATATATTTATAGTAAAACATTAATGAATTATACTAATAAATAAAATTAACATAATAAATACTATAATAAATACTGTTATAGTATAATTCGTAGTATTTAATTCATAGGACGATTCTTAGTATTCATAGTATTTTGGGGGTTTTTGCTTTGTAAAAAAAGATAACATTTTTGTTTATTTTGTTTTTAAAATGTATATGCAATAATATGTTTTATTAACACATTCAATACATTTTTACATATTGCATATCATAATTGTATTTATGTATACATTTGACATAATTGTTATATTTAGATTTTTTTCACTTCATTAACAATCACTAACAAATTACCATTTTTATTGCTTTTGTATATAATGTACAAAATTTCTACATTTTTATTTCATATAATAATAGAAAATACTTTTATACTAGTTTGTTACTAACAGCTCACATTAAAATAATATTTATAATCACTTTACTGGATCACGTTTAATCAAAATAAAAATCATCAAGATTTTCTGTTATTTTTTAACCATTGATTTCATTGCGTGGTATTATGTATTGTTATTCTTTTTATTATAATTATTACTATTATTATTATTCCCCTTATTTAATATTACTACTATTATTATTATATTTATTATGATTGTCATGATATTATTATTATTATTATTGTTATTATTATTATTTTAGGTCAATAATATACAGATATGCTGTTTTTTGCTACTATTGTGCTGTTAATATGTATTATTTAATGCATTTTATTAGTTACTATGTGCTTAATTAATGTAAATTTGAATCTCGGCTGGCCAATCAGAGCGCGGGGGCGGGGCCCCAGAAAACGGGTGCGTATAGAACAGCGGTGAGGTGGAGGAGACTCTGCCTGAAGGACCCGAGCAGCAACTCAAACTTCTGTTTCGAAAAAGCTAATTAAACCGTTTATAAACAAGACAGTCTTCAGGTGGTTAATAAAAACTGAAACTGTCCCCTTTCTCCTAAAACAAGGCAGGAAAACTGCACAAAACGCCATGAGTTTGTTTCGCCGGTTTTGGGTTGTGATTATGATCCGGCAGCTGGAAGAGCGGCCTGATACGCGTTGGCCTGAATGACGTCATCCCTCACTTTTCAGTCCTCAAAAAAGTTACAAAAAAATAAATAAATAAAACAAACACACACCTAAATTCATAATACAGTTTTGAGCCCCTCATTTCTTTACATTTTGCTTTCAAGCACCTAGTTGGTAAATACATACTATTTCATGGTATATTAAGTAGATTAAATGAAATAAATGTGATGTATCATGTCATGTAATATAAAAATATGTCATATGTATATACATATATCTTAATGCAATCTTAATGCTCCAGCAGACCAGGACATTCTGGAATGCACCATGCTTCAACTCTTTGGACCCAGTTTGGTGAAGAACCTTTTCTATTCCAGCAGGACTGTGTCCCAGCGCACAAAGCAGCTCCATAAAGACATGCTGGAGGAGTTCAGTGTGGAAGAACTTCACTGGCCACACAGAGTCCTGACCTCAACCCCATCCAGCACCTTTGGGATATAATCTAGATCATTTTATTTCACATGAAACATTTATATATTTTGCAGAGAGCTGATCCTGAATCAGCATTGAGGGTCCCCCTTGGAGCCCAAAACTCAATTTGAAGAGGAATCGTAGCTCATTTTTTAAAATCCTGCATAAGTAAGGAGTCAGAGCTGTTCCCAATGGAGCTGAAGACCTTTACTGAAAGACTGACGACCCCTGCTGGACAACAGGAGTAAAACAGGACAAATAACTATAAATAAGGATAAATAAGTTACTTTTATCAAAGCAGAAAAGGTGGGAGTTTGATAAAAAAGGATGATGTTCAAACCACCACATTAACCCCGCCCACTCCGTCTTCTGCAGTTTAGCCCCTCCCATTCAGTATACAGCAGTTTAGCTCCTCCCTTTCTTTACAATTAATATTGATAACAGTTTATAATAAATGTACTTGTTTACAAAACCAGTAAACGTGAAATAATTTTAAATGAATAAACAAAGAAATTAAACAAAAAAAACTAATCTCAGATGTGTTTATTCTTACTTTTGTTCTATATTTCAAAAGGCATAGTTACACATCCTGATCTTCAGGCCCCAGAAGGAGGGTCCAAGCAGGTCCACTAATCACCAATCAGAGCTAATTTACAAATATTGTGTGTTTCATTCGGAGAGGTTGGAAAATGGAGAAGGGTCATCAGTGATTAGAGAATTAAACGACACGAGTATCATGAAAAGGAGCTCAGGGTAGGAAAGTAAAAAGCAAGTAAACTGTAGGATATGGGCCCTTTAATGTAATTGTTTGGACAAATTTTGAGACAGATTTTCTTTATATGAGTCTGTGTAACAGACTGATCCGCATGAACAGGGCGTATTTATAGTTTATCAGGAATGTGTGTCTGTGTGAACAATAAAATGTGATAAATTGACGTTCTGTCCATTTTACAGCCTATTCTGACTCTAATCCAGGCTTCAGGCTCCTGATCAATACAGCAGCAGCTGCCCGGACGCTGAGGAGCGGCAAGTGAAAGGTGGTCATTAGAGCTGAGATCAGAGACGCCGTGTTACACCTGCTCCTTCTCTGGGGGAGTGGAGGGGGTGGTGGGACAAAGTGGGGGCCGGGAGCTGAGATCAGGCTATTAATGCGACTCCCTGAGGTCAGAACATATGGTGGCTTTTCTCTAAGCTTGAGCTGGATGTTGGGTTAACAGCACTCAGAGATCAGACCTGATCCTTTTACTTCCTTAAATATATTATTGCTGAATTAAAGGGTTTCCCACTCTCATACAATCAAACCCTCACAGCAATGTTCCAGCATCAGTACCCGACCTCCGTAATGCTTTCATACAATCAAATTCTCACAGCGATGTTCCAGCATCAGTACCTGACCTCACTAACGCTCTCATACAATCAAATTCTCACAGCAATGTTCCAACACCAGTACCTGACTTCACTAATGCTCTCATACAATCAAATCCTCACAGCAGTGTTCCAGCATCAGTACCTGACCTCACTTACACTCTCATACAATCAAAGCCGCACAGCAATGTTCCAGCATCAGTACCTGACTTCACTAATGCTCTCATACAATCAAATCCTCACAGCAATGTTCCAGCATTTAGATAAAAGAATCTGTAACAGTGCAGGTCTGACTCATATTAGCTGCTTGTTGGTGATGCGGAGTCAAATCAGTTATATATTATATATAACTTATTTGGCACACACTGAGATTTGGATATATATATATTTATATATAGTATATATATATGTACAGTATGTATATATACAAAGCCTGTTATCAGGTGTAAATAATTGTGAGTCAACATAATTTTCACCTATTGGTCTCTTCTCTGTTTTCTCCTCTTTCTCTTCACTGCATGTTCATTAAAAACCTCCTGCACGTGCATCTCCTCCTACCCAATCAGGACATCAAATACTTTGATGAGTCCTTCTGCTGTCAGAAATCAATAACAAGTCTGTCACTGTGGTCACACTTGAGGGGTTTATTTACCCCTCTCCATCGGGGGGCGGGGGGCTGGGGCTGGGGCTCCTCTTCCCTCTTCCCTCTTCCCTCAGCAGTAAACTTGCAGCACACATTTATTTTTATTCATTTATCTACCTTACAGAAGACTCATATAAAAATGGAACAGAGAAAGGGAACATGCGTCTCAACAGCTCGGACACTAGAGGGCAGTGTTTTCATTTTTAACGTGATCTTCTGAGAACACTATATGGACAAAAGTATTGGGACGCCCGACCATCGCACCAACAGGGACTTAAATGACTGTATTTAAATGACTTTAACATGGAGTTTAATCTGCAGTCCACTCTTCTTGGAAGACTTTCTACAGGATTCTGGAGTTTCTGTGTGAATTTGTTGTATGCTGTAGAGCATTTATGAGGTCAGACGCTGATGTTGGACGAGAAGGTCTGAATCACAATCTCTGTCCCAGTTCATCCCAAAGGTGCTGGTTGGGGTTGAGGCCAGGGCTCTGTGTGGACCAGTCAAGTTCTTCCACACTGAACTCCTCCAGCATGTCTTTATGGAGCTGCTCTGTGCTC
>JBBPDB010035908.1:0-11615 GCA_037974465.1 Brachypetersius altus | reverse complement strand
AAACAGACAACAGTACAAGTGAGGTGTGTGGGGTATTGTGTAGTGAGGTGAGGTATTGTGGTGTTATTCAGTGGGGTTTTTTTTTGTTTGTTTGTTTTGCCATCAGTCTTCATTAGACCTTCATTTAGTAATACTGTAAGTGTATAAATAAAAACAAATGCTAGAATACTCATTAATTATTCTGATAACACTTTACACCAAAGACACATTAATTAAACAATAACCTCCCTTGTAACATCAGAAAGAAATAATCTGGCCAGAGTTTTCAATGTATTACCTTGTAGAGCTTAAATGTGAAGAACCTTTTAACACTTCATTTTAATTGCATTAACAACCTATTTAGCACTTTTATTTTTGATTCATATTCATAATAACTAGTGATGCACCAAAAGAATTTTTCTGGACCGAAACCGAAAACGGAAAATGGGGAAACACTTGGCCGAAAACCGAAACCGGGAAAAAAAATTATTATTAAATTATTAAAAGAATCTGTCACAAAACTATGAACATGTTTATTTAGCATTTTTAACTAAAAAACAGGATGTTCATAGCAAGAACCCTGTGCACGACAGCCAAAGTATTGGAGACCATAAGCGAAGTTTATTGAAGCCGCTCTCCACGGATATGGCAGCACTCTTGCAAGCGGCCTTTGCGGGTGGTCTGCTTTGTTCTTGCCATGGTAGCCACCAGAAAAAATAGTGAAAATAATAGAAATTATATAGACTAAACAATACTATTCATTGATCGGTAAATATTTACATTACAATCAAAACTTTTAAGAAATCTCAAATAAAAACATCCCAGGTGGAGCAGCGTCAGTCTCGCCAGCGTCCCCGTAACCTAGCAACAAGGTTTATTTTGTCGATATATTCTCTCCTAGTTTAAATATGAAAAGAGGTTTGACATGTAGATGTATGAAGTTGTGCTTGCAGTGATTTGTTTATTTGTAAAATGTGTAGTCGGTACGTTGACCCGCCCATTTCTGGGAATTCACACCCTGATAAATGACTTTGTTTCTTTCATGCATCAGATAATGTTCATGAGCTGTAGTTCTTGTGTTCCAACTTTCTTCCTGATAAGTTATTCCTTGAATGCATTAACCCATGTAAATCCAGTTTCTTTCTCTGGCCCTTCTTATTCATGTCGTCACTGTTGTGTGTGTAATGTGTATTTGCCAAGGTCACAAAATACGAGATGAAGACTCAGACCTCTAAATAAAAGTTTTATTTGGACAAGACCAAAGGGTCTGAGTCACTTTTTATTTATTGGCACAATTGTATTTTGTTTTACTGATGTTAAATTATTACGCTGGATTTTTGATCACCATGGTTAAGGTCAAGATCAAAACCACTTGTGCTGAGTCCAAGACCTAAACAAAGGCCATGGTTTCATGGTTTTGACACAAGACCATGAGATCATCAGGCTTGGAGTGTGAACATATGTGTCTGTGCACATTTGAGACTAAATCAACCGAAAACAATGAGTTCTGAGCAAAACATTTCTGCGAATTCTCTAAATACTGTTATTTCTTTTGCAGATGTTGTCCAGGCCGTTGGGATGTGGGGAGGAATGCAAGCTGAAATGAAAACGAAAATGGCAGTGTAGGAAAGCGGGACTGCTCTCAGGGTGGACCAGACAGGACATCGTTCACAGTAGCAAAAATATGCAGCGGTGACTGGCAGCCTTTTCAGGTGAAGGGTTATGACTTGAGTGAGTGTCTGAATGTGTGTGTTCTTTTAGATTTTTGTTGCGGCTCCCTCTTTTTCCCCCTTTGGTTACGCTTGATCTCTTGATTACTGTTTTGACACATTGTGGTAATCTCCATATTCAAAAACAACCAACACACCACTTCTTTCGCTACTTGCAGAGAAATGTGAAACATCCAAATCAGTGTAATTGATTCAATAATATGTAACTGTAAAGTTTAGAGTCACAGCTGTTCGCCCACAGGCAGGTTTCTCTCAGACTAATGATTAAGAAGGGAAGAGAAAAGCCAGTCACTCTAAAATGATAGAATGGCTTGGAAGTAGCAGAATCAGTACTTCAAAAAGAGTAATGAACTGCATCACAATCCTCTTTGTTCCCACATATGTGCAGATATGTGCACCTGAAATTTTCTCAAGAGACAAATCAGAACTCTTTTGAAAACTGTACTCTGGTCAAAACGAAAAAATAGAACTAATCAGTAAATTAGCTAATCGTTTTGGAGAAAGAACAGTTGCATATAATCCAAAGAACACTAAACTTACAGTGAGGGATGAAGGTGGGAGCATCAGTATATGGAGGTGCATATCTGCAAGCAGTATGACATTTGAGGAACCACGAATGGAGTAATGTGCTGGAACACTGAATCTGTGGAGAAGATGGATGTTTCAAAAAGACAATGACCCTAAACATGCAAAACAAAATTATCTGATATTACAAATTCATCAAAGGAAATCCTATAAAGCTGGGGAACTGAATGTGGTTGGCAAGGGAAAGGGGCTGCTGTAGCTGCTGAACACTGGGCATAGGCACTTTGACCATTCTACAGCTACACACTGTGCACTGTGGACCACTTTTAACAGGTAGTAACCACCACACTCTAGAAATAATCCACCTGCCATTTTGGAGATGCTGTTTTGAGATCACAATTTGGCACTAGTCAAAATCTTTCATACATCGTTTTCAAAAACTTGCTGCGCAGTATATCCCATCACATTACATGTACCTTTGTAAGGATGTAATTAATGCTGTTCACATTAATATGATATAGTTGATTGATGTATATTAATTAAATAATAAAAAAACAGACTTGCTTTCCTGATTTAAAGTATTATTTTGGAAGATATTAATTATATTTATGACTTGTACTCTGTCACGCGCACATTCCCAGGAGAATACAGCATATTATTTTTATTATTCTTTTTTCATTTAGAGATTTTAATATATCTGAACATAGTAAATATTTAAACATCTAACTAAATGCATATCAGTGTAACATGATACTGCCCATCCTTGTGCCAGTCTTCATGCAAGGGCTAGTACATGTTATGAAAATGTGAACACAAACAAACAAAACAATAAAATGCACATTTTCTTAAAATTCATATATATTTAAATTAAGCTCAAATGTACACAGATATATATAATGTATGTGTATACACACACATCACCATGGCACATATTTAGTCCTCATATCTGCTTTAAGTTCAAATGAAATATGATACACACACAGCAGCTCCTTGCATGCTCACTCCCTCCCATACACAGTAGCATTCCTGGAGCAGTCCTCCTCCTATGTGGTGTGTGTGTGTGTGGGAGAGAGAGATGAGGAGGGAGCAAGAGAGAAAAAGACATAGAGACTGTTACTATTACTATTACTACTTTTTTCCCCTAGTACTATTACTGTTACTATGGGAGTGTATATGTGTGCCTGAGTGAGAGAGAGAGACTGAAAGAAAGAGAGCACTTTCCAGTGCTCACCACACTCCAGGAAGCTATCAACAGCATTTTATCAATGTTGTTCGGTCCTCTAAATTTACCCTGCATTGAAATGTGTGTGTGCGTGTGTGTGCGTGTGTGTGAGAAAGAGAGAGAGAGACGGAGAGACAGAGTAAGAAAGAGGGAGAGAGAGAGGAATAGAGGGAGAGAGAGAGAGAGAGAGAATGTGTGTTTGCAGTACATTAAAAAGGACACATCCATACTTCAGTATTTCAGGGCTCCAGTATTACTCGACCTGTTTTTTTTCTTAAAGCTTCAGATGTGAGCACCTGATGACCACAAGGCAAATAATGTTTAAATGCGACACTCAGAGCCAAAGTCAAAAATACCAAGTTAAAATAACAAATAGCACTAGACAGGAACTCTCATCTCGCTTCTAGACATAATTCTAAACAGCATTTTTGTTCCCCAAGGTCCTGCTCAATGCGTGCACCAGGGTAGTCATGACATCTCTTAATACTGAAAATCTCATATTTTCCTGAAAAAATCAAATGGCTGAACAACAAAAACATTTTCTCATAGCTTTTAAATGCGTTTTATCGAGGATGCCAATAATTTTGTAAGGCAAAGCAGACAACACAGATTATGGTACACTCATTATGGCGAGTGATGCATAAGAACTTTTAAAAAATGAGGCATGGTAATGCATTTTATGTTAATCTTCAAAGCAACATCCAAGAATCTTCTGTAAAATTCCATAAAAAATATTATATCATAAAAAACATTATAGTTTTACCAGATGTTTTTGTTTTGTTACGGAAGGAAATACAGCAAGCTCTTTCATTAGAAGAAGTGTGTGTGTGTGTGTGTGTGTGTGTGTGTGTGTGTGTGTGTGTGTGTGTGTGTGTGTGTGTGTGCGCCTATATAATCTCTTAAACACAGTCTTAAGTTGGAATAAGTTACATCAGCTCTTTGAAGATTTGCTGTCTTGGTTTTAGTTGCTAACACTCTGGCCCATATACAGTCTTTCCCAAACTTTCCCTGTGAGACTCCCAGCATGAAGCAACTAACAGTGACCCAGTGCTGCTAAAAGTGGGACGAGGTGTGCAGCAAGAGTCATTGTGTTAGAAATGTGGCTGGTGACAGTGGCTGGTGACAGGAGAGTAACAACAACTGATCATAACATCATTATCATGGAAAAAAGTCGGGTCACTATCTACAGTGCTAGTGTTGGGTTTAGGGCTGAAGTGTAGGTTAAGGTTAGACTGAGTGTTAGGCTAGAGGTTAGATTCTTCAAAATTCACTTGTGTTAAACTTTAATGATAACAGACACCTTTGCATCACTTATAACTCCTGTTTAAAATGTTCATGAGGCAAAGACATGTATCATGAAAATTTAAGGTATTATATAGAGTTTGATCAATGTTACCTGAATCTCCAGACATGAATAAAAGGCAGAATTGCACTTTTAGAGTTGTTCTACCTGAGTGGATTATATTTGGTTACATTGTCATTTGAAAAATAAAGGTAATTGTAACATTGAAATTGTTTTATAACCGTGTGTTAACCACTTTTGTGGTTAAAAAATATGTCAGAAAGAACTAGTGCCCACCGGGCATCTTCACTTTATCAAATTTGGCCATCTTTGCAATTGCAATTTTAGGCTAAAATTAGAATTTAACAGAAATGCAATCAACAGTTAGTTTAATGTAGTTGAGCTCAGGTTCTGGTTTGGGTTTTGAGTTGACATTTTCTTTTTCCAAAATTGGTTGAGATTGTATGAAATTCATGGCATCGGTGTGTAAACATTCAGTGAAGATTCTAAATGTGAAATGATGCACGGTACAGAGAAACACACCAACATGCCATTTTTGTTGCAGCGATGTAACGGGAACCATCAATCATGATGTTCATAAACAATTTAAAACCTTGTGACACAATGATCTCAAAACTACTGTAAAACAATGTTTCATCTTTCTGTGATGAACACTAAATATTTCAGATGTCTGGTTCCCTTCAAACACAATGCTTCTCTAGAACAGAGCATTTCGCATCACATCACTCTGAATGACTTTGCTTACATCTTTATGTCTGAACGTTTTGAAAGACTGGTTGTATTCTCCAGATTGGGGTTAGTGATAACCAGATAGCGAATGGAAAGCTGAATACAATTTAAAACTGTTCACCGCAACCTCAGGAGATCATGAGCTTGAACCTCAGCAACATCACAGTCATCCATAATGTCTGTTTCCACAGAAAGGGGAAAATGACTAATAAAAAAACTTGTTGGTAAAACGTTTGATTAAAGAAGTTGGATGAACTCTAGTGTCCTCAAGAATAAATAAAATTATATGAAAGATAAATTATATAAAAGTAGTAAATACAGTATATGAATGCTTCAGCTGAAAATCATTAGCATTTTAAGGCTGCATTTTCATCCTTGACCTTTGGGGAGATCTAGTGTTAAAATCAAAGGAGTAAACAGTTGTCATATTCTCTGGATTCTCTGGCGGCCCGTCTGAATGTGCAGCCTGAGAGTCATTATAGTGCAGTGAGGGGGAGAACTGTGTGTTTATTTCCCCTAGAGGACTATGTTTCAGATTCTTACAAAATATAGCTGGGTCATTCAGTTTGAGCACACTGGACTTGGACATTACTCATCTCGGGCCTAACAGCTGCTGCACAATGTCAAATCCAAGAGATTGTTTGTGCAATGATGGTAAAAACGCACAATGAATGCAAAAATATTGGCAATATGAATTATAAAAGTCTGATCTCACAAGATTTATATGCTTAAATTACACAGGCAGGCTGAGCTGGCCAGCGTTCATAGAAGACTACAAGCAGCAAGCAGCAAACTTGTGAAGTGTGCTCTAGGTCCTCTCCAGAGTCTCTACACAACTATCATAATCTGTTACAGTCATATCACAAGTTGTATTGACTACATGTCTTGTCATCTCCAGGCTTTTAATTTTTTAAAAAAATATTTCTGAAATGTTTGATTATGAAAAAGTACAGACATGCTTCTTTCCTCCGGGAGAAAGAAAGTATCTTCTTAAAGGGTACATTGACATTGTTTGCAGCCTGGGGTTCAAATGTGTACCTGTACAGTATATTTTTTGTCAGTGTACATAAACAACAGGGTGCTACCTAAACATGTTACCATGTTATCATATATTGGTGATTTTTCATTTTCCTGATGTCTGCACTGTAAAATAAACAGGTAACACTTTAAGTGGCCCCTGCAGACGTTTGGTAGATGACCCCCTTGCATTTAGCTAACAGTCAGCTAAATGTTTTTTAAATGAAACTGTATAAGTAAATTGAAATAGATGTTATTCAATCTAACCGTATCCCTAATATTAATCTGATCTCTAAGCCATAACCTACACCCAATCCTAGTTCTGCTGATAATCAGTTTATTTTCACCAGCCATTTTAACAACTGAAGTACATGTAGGGGGCACTCAAAATAAAGTGTTACCAAAAATGAGTTACTAGTAATTTCTCAAATTCTAATACCCATAATCTATTTTACAATGACAATAGTATTACTGTATTTGTAAATACAGTTCATTACTGTTCTTTTTTTTTCTCCTTTTTTTTTGCTCATATTCTCTATTTTCTGAACACATAGCTGAAGTACAACATGTAAAAAGAATGACATATCTGTCCTGCTTGATTTTGTCAAAATTGCTTAATCTTTCATGTACACCAGTACAGTGATGATCGTGATCATGCTGTTTTTCTTAGTTGCAGAAGATCACATTCCAGCAGTTGCACGCAATTATGTTGTTAAATCCTGCCATCATGCAATCTGCGGTAGTTAAGAAATACAATAGGTTACTGAAACATATGTGATGTAAATGTTCTTTATAGTATGATGAAGATTTCAGAATATGCTGTATATCATAAAGTTCTGGATAGTATGGAAATCTCCCTCTGTTAGTAATGCTTTCTGTAATTGTAATCAGAATAAACTATTATTATTCTGTATTAGGTCACTTTCTTCACTGCTCGCGTGTGTGTGTGTGTGTGTGTGTGTGTGTGTGTGTGTGTGTGTGTATGTGTGTGTGGTTTTAAAGTTGCAGCTTAACAAACCAACATGATTTATGATAGGAAAGAAGAGCCTCGTCACAGGAAGAAGGGATTAGTGAAGCCTTAAATAGTACCGCTGCCTGAAGGGTGTGTGAGAAAGCATATCTGTTGGCACCATACTTTTATATTACTTTTGACACTGACTGTAGTTTCAAACATTTGACTGGAGTATGATTTGAAGTCTCACTGAGAGTATAATGCATGGTCAGTAAGCCCGCTGCTCAGATAGGCGGCCTGCTTGCGCTGGACTGTAAAAACAAATCACACACTCTAACACTGAAAAGTGAAAATGTAGCAAATGGGTGGAGACTCAAAAAATATTTCAGTCAAAACTGTCATGCATTCAGAGTAAGACTTTACTGAAAGCTAAAAATCTGACATAGACTTAGACATAGAACACTATATGACATAAACTGACATACTGTAGAAAAAATTGTCATGATGAAGGTTTGACCGTATCACTACTGTGCACAAGTCTTCATTTTCTGAGTATTTTTATGAAATGCAAATTTTAACTATTTTAAGATGACATAAGGTTATTTTTATATATTGATGCTTGGCTCTGTATCGATCTACTTCAGTGTGAGAGATGAGAGTCAAGACACTATTTGGCCAAGTGTACCTTCTGACTCATCTGAGTCAAAGAATCAACTCCAGTCCCCATTTCTGCCATTTAAAAATATGATGTGGTTTTATTATAACTACAGGCCATCATTTTAGAATCATTCAGAGCACTGTTGAGGCTGAGTAACTGTTGCTGCATTGTTTTGTTGTTGGCTTTGCAGTCTTAGTGATCTGACTAGCATAAAGCTGCTGTAATGTGATGTTATGGATAATATATTGATATACTATACTGTTGAGATAAAGAGCGGGACTTCACTATGTATCAATTTTTATTGGTGAAGTTACACATTTCTAATCCCTAAAACGTAACATTTAGTTCTCAGTCTTAGGTTGTTGTTATTCAGTAACTACCAAATAAAGCTAAACTATGTAGTTATGAGAGTGATGAAATCGAAGAGTGAGCTCATGTATGGGCCCTTAGGGATTCGAGGAAGAACACTTTTATAGTCCCTCTGAGGGCAGGGGCAGACTGTAAATAGGCCTCTCAGTTAGCTTGGCCCCTTCAGTGTGTTCCGGGTGAATATAAATGCCATAACACTTGTAGACCATGTGTGGAAGGTGGTACCGCAGCCTGTTCCTCGCAGCCTTTCCATGTCAGGACTTTCGCTTTTACTAAAACAAACATGACGAGCGCCTGCGGTCCACGGGCAACCGAACAACACCACATTCAGACCAACTCAAGCCTGGCAGAGGCCGCAGAGTGGGTGTCCAAAAGACACTGAATTCTTCAATAGCCTGGACTTTAAGTCTGTCCAGTCTGGGAAAGAGAGACAAGCTTTTATTGTCAAAGCATTCCACTGAAAACAGTATTAAACTTGTTTGATTGCTATGTGTACACTGGTTCTTCATGGTTGAAGTATATCAACTTACTTTTGCAAATACTTGTGTTGAACAGGACATATGTATTTCAAAGAAATCCAAAGCATATATATTTTTTCAAGTATCAAGCACTTCTGTCATTAAAGGGGACATATTATGCAAAACCCACAAGTTATAATGGGTCCATGGGTTTTACAAAACATGCTCATTAAGTTCTTTGCACAAAATCACTCTCAAATAAAGAGATATATTTTAATCTTAAAGAACGTTTCATAAGCTGTTGCTGGCCCGGCCCCGCCCCAACCACTTCATGCTCCACCCACCCCTTACGCTGCTCGTTTGACACTTGCGAAACGAAACAAAACAAACAAGTTAGTTCATACTTAAATGTGATACAAACACAACAGTCATTTGAAAGTACTTAAATCTCCCTCATCTGCTGACTTGTCACGGACAATAGATGCAGATCCTCCATGACGCTGAAGATAGCTCCTAATTCACAGCTCCTTATTCGAATTTTCTGTTCCACTTTTAAATACTTATGGTGGCACTTTTAAGGTGGAACAAAACTTATTGTTGCTGGGACATGGCTATCAAAAATGAAATGAAACCACACAGTTCTTCGGTTTTCTTTGTCTGGGAGAAAGTGTAGGGATGTGTGCTTTTCTTTGCAGTCAATAACACATGACTTGTCTCTGCATGTAGACACAGCGCTCGGCTTATCCGTGCTCTACAGCTAGCAGACAAAATGGCGGATCTTCAATTATCTGGCGTTGGGGTGCAGCAGAGCACACCGTACCTTATGTCTTCACGGGAACAAAAACCGCATTTTCACGCCAATTTGTCCAAAAGGGTCTGGCTTAACTAATAGCTGAGGTTGTTTTCTGAATTCAGCATACATACAACACAAGCATGTATACAATCCACTATTTCATCCTGTGTTGCTGTTTGAACATAAGTTTATAGATTGTTTTCTCTGGTACATGACAAAAAAATTATTATTTGGGAGCTGCAAAGACTCAAGATGAAAGGGATGACAAGTAACAGGCTAGTGGGTGGGGTCTCGACAGAGGAGGGGTAGTTCTATGCAAATTCTATGCAAATTGGTCGAGTGGGACGTCACTAGACCATCCGACCAAACTGGGCGTTTGAATGGGATCAAAACCGTGAAGAATAAAGCTGGTGAAAATAACTTCATGAACATGTTTTGTATAGCCCATAGACCTACTATAACTAAAGTGAGTTTTGCATAATAGGGACCCTTTAAAATGAAAATGAGATGCTTTGGAAAAGAATGCAAATATGCAAATATAAAAAGTATATTCAGTTGTTTTAGATTTTCTTTTCTGAAATGGAGAAAAAATATTTCTTCAAACTCAGTTGCAGGTCCACATCAAGTATACGCACTTCATTACATAAGAGACACCGAAGAATGAAGCATTAATAAACATCCAAAGACATGTAGACTCTGAGCTAGGGTGTGTATTTGTCTGTGGCAGGCTGGAGATGAGGTCAGAAACCTAAGGCGCCTACACACACACACACACACAAACACACACGGGGCAGAGTGAGGCAGACCAAACTGGTTCTGAACTGGCCGGTCGGGCTGAAAGTGAGCCAGAGGAGTAACCCAGGGTTTTTATTTCAGGCTGTGAACGGGTGGCTTATTGCTGTGCACTCAGACGTACACACTCCAGACTAAGAAGCTCATAGGGGAGGCATGTGTGTACTTATGTGTGTGTTCAGTGTTCTGGCCAGATTTGTTTTCATCCACAGCCATTTTCATCATTAGCAAGATCATTAGTAGAATTATTTATTTCATTAATTTGTTATGTTTAAGATTATATTGGTTATTAATGATATTCTGTTTTAAATCAAATCATGCTCTCAACTCTTCTCGTATGCCAATAAACTCAATGTGATTTGACTTGTAACTGCTGTTGTTTTATCCCTCCTAGAAAACCAGAAAATTACTCATTATTACTCATTATAATTCTCTCTCTCTCTTTCTTTATCTCTCTCTCTCTCTCTGTCTCATTTTTGTTCCTTGGTATTTAAATCAGAAGATTGGAAAAGTAACTGTTTATAGAACAGTGGATTGAGCTGAAGGACCAGTATTTAGTTAGTTAGAAATAATGCAGATAATAATAATAATAATAATAATAATAATAATAATAATAATAATAATAATAATAATAATAATAATCCCTTTCTCTCTCTCTTATTCTTCCTCTCTCTCTTTTGTTCTGATCCCTCTTTGGACTCTGTAATTTGTTGCTGTTTCTATTACATAAGCCTATTCGTGTGCTTCTGCTCACAGGCTCTGGTATCAGATGATGTCTAATGATGGTGGGTATTATTTTTATACCTGTAAACATGCCAGGCCAGGCTGCTGCCCCTGCCAACAGCGGGCTGCGTATCAGGTGATGCCTTCTTGGCACCAGACAGTCATGGAAGCTACGGAAAGAATCAAGTGTTAAAGTGGAAGCATAAAGTCACTGTGATTTTCTTTGTTGTGTTTGTGTGTGTGTGTTTGTGTGTGTGTGTGTGTGTGCGTGTGTGTGAGTGAGAGAGAGAGAGAGAGAGAGAGAGAGAGAGAGAGAGAGAGAACGAAAGAGAGAGTTGCAGATACCCATATGTCCTTTTGTGTGA
>JBBPDB010035869.1:0-11615 GCA_037974465.1 Brachypetersius altus | reverse complement strand
GTGAGGTATTGATTCCTCAGAACACATTTACAAAGTACAGTAAATAGATCAGTCTGTTCCTTTAGCGTCCCGCTACATTCCCCCCTTTCAAACCCTGCCACATCGTATATTGTTCCTCGGCCCCGCATCTCCTCTTTAAGAATGATAGAACAGGTACACAAATACACATTTCAACATGTAACACAGACTGCACATAACACTTTGTGCAATAAACCCGAACATAAACCAAACGAACACACTTATTTGGTTACAAAATCGTTAAACCTGCTAGGAAGCTGGCCTCTGGTGCTCCTTGGCAGCCCGTAGGGCCTTTGCATAACCTCACTATCACCCTCTGATATGTCTCCCTCACCCGACTGTGAACCTCCCTGTGACCTGTCTTCCTCAGTGGTTGCAATTTCTCCCATCTCACTCCGCCTATCGCTAACGCCCTCCCCATCAGTGACTGGGATACTGTCTAGGAGGCTATGGTGAGTGTCCGCATCGTGAGTGTGTGGAATGTGTGTGCTACCATGGGGGATATACACTACATCATTGGGGTCAGATTCAGTATAATGGCTTGGGGACCTACTGGTGCGTTTGGGGACAGTTGGCACCTGGATTTCAAAGATACAGGGTTTCAGTTGATCGCGGTGTACCACCTTAGTAGGGCCACCAGCCTCAGGCTTCACCGTGAACACTGGCATATCTGGATGGTTCTGCGCAACAACGAGATAGGGGACCGGTTCCCATTTATCTTGGATCTTATTCCTGCCACGTGGTTTGTGGTTTCTCAGCAGGACCCGGTCTCCGGGCCGGATAAGTGCCCCACGGGCCCGCCTATCATACAGTCTTTTACGTCGCTTTGATACACCCTGCGTCGCTGCCTTCGCCGTATCGGCGGCCGTCCGCAGTCTCTCGTGGTGCCTTAACACCCATTCATCCAGGTTTTCCACGTCACTGTAATCGGCCTCCACCTCACCTATGACATCTCGGGGCAGGCGGGCGTCTCTGCCAAAAAGAAGATAAAACGGGGAATACCCAGTTGCTGAATGAATGTGGCTATTGTAGGCCATCACCAATTCTGGTAGGTGCTCTTTCCAGTTTTTCTTCTTGTTGGCTGGCAGGGCCCGCAGCATGTCGTGCATCGTGCGATTAAATCGTTCGCACTGAGCGTTGCCCTGTGGGTGGTAGGGCGTGGTCCTGCTTTTGGTAATGCTGTATACACGACACAATTCTTTAATCACGTTGGATTCAAAACTGCGCCCCTGGTCACTATGAAGTCGAGCAGGGCACCCATAGTGAGCGAACCAGTGTTTTACTATAACAGCCGCCGTAGTCCGCGCCGACTGGTCCTTGGTGGGTATGGCCAGAGTAAAACGTGTAAACATGTCAGTGAGCACCAAGACATTTTCATAACCCCCTGTAGAGGGCTCTAGCAAGGTGTAATCCATGGCTAGGACTTCTAGTGGGACAGTGACATTGCTACAGACCATTGGAGCTTGTGTCTTTGGAAAAACATCTTTAGCCAACGCACATCTCTTGCACCTTTGTATCCAGGCCTGAACATTCTGGGGCATCAAAGGCCAGTAACAGCTTCTCCTCATCTTTGCCAGGGTGCCTTTTGCGCTGAAATGACCACCATGGTCATGGTGAGCCTCGTAGATGGGCTGCCGTAGCGCTTTGGGCACCACCACTTGACAGATTTTTACCCCATCACGTGGATCTTGCAAATGACGTACCAGCACTCCTTGCTGAACCCTCAACCGCTCCCATTGTCCACACAACTTACGCTGGGCCAGGCTCATGCCCTGCTGCTGCTGCCGATTAGGCCTACTGCCCATCTTCATCGCCTGTAGCAAAGGCCCAAGGTCCTGGTCCTGCATCTGGAGCTCTCCAATTTCCTTCCAGCTGTATCCGCAAACTCCGTTTCCCCCCATGGCCAGACAAGCCTGAACCTTCCCTGACTCTTTTGACCGATCTGTAGGGACAGGCCATAAACTCGCCCTCACTTCGTCCTCTCTGATGACCAAGAAGTCTTTCTCCGTGTCCTCTACCTCTGGTTCGGTGGCGACAGGTAGGCGGGATAGCGCATCAGCGTTCTGGTTCGATCTTCCTGGCTTGTAGTGGATCTCAAAATTGAATTCTGCCAACTGAGCCACCCACCGCTGCTCAACAGCCCCTAGATTGGCAGTCTCCAAATGTCGTAGGGGATTATGGTCGGTGACCACCGTGAACTTTGCATACATTAACAAGTCGCGGAATTTCTCCGTGATCGCCCACTTCAGGGCCAGTAGTTCTAATTTAAAGGCACTATAATTGCTATCATTCCTCTCCGCTCCCCTTAGACCCCGGCTAGCATATGCTATTACCCGCTCAATACCCCCTTGATGTTGGCTCAAAACAGCTCCGAGCCCCTGACGACTCCCATCAGTTGTAACTATGAATGGACACTGGAGGTCTGGGTAAGCTAATACAGGGGGAGTCATTAGGCTAGCCTTAAGCTTGTCAAAAGCCATTTGGCACTCTTCACTCCAACAGATAGGCTGCTGCTGGGTCCTCTTATCTCCTCTCTTAGCTTTGCTCATCAAAGCATGCAGAGGTCTGGCCACTTGTGCAAAGTTGGGGACAAAGCGACGGTAATAGGACATGAATCCTATCACCTGTCTCACCCCTCTAATGGAGCTGGGGATCGGCCAATTCTGTAGAGCGCTGACCTTTTCCATATCCACCTGTATTCCTGCTGCGGACACTACATGTCCAAGGAACTTGACCTCTGGCCTGAGGAGAAAACATTTCTTCGGATTCAACTTGAGGCCGTGATCGCGGAGGCGACTGAAAACCAGGTCCAACTTCTCCAAATGGCTGGGGAAGTCTTTAGAGAATACCAAGACGTCGTCCAGGTAGACAAGCAGGACGTCAAACGCCAGATCACCCAGGACTGACTCCATCAGGCGTTGAAAGGTTGCCGGAGCATTACACAGTCCGAACGGCATACGGGTCCACTGGAAAAGTCCGAAAGGTGTAGTTACTGCCGTCTTCTCCTGATCACTCTCTTCCACTGCCACCTGGAAATATCCTGAGGTAAGGTCAAGCGACGAAAAGAGGCACGCCTGTCCCAGGGCATCCAGCGATTCCTCCACTCTGGGGAGCGGATATGCATCCCTATGAGTCACGCTATTCAGCTTCCTATAGTCGCAACAAAATCGGACCGACCCATCTTTTTTCACAACAATAACAGCAGGAGAAGCCCATGGACTGCAACTCTCCTTCAGGATGCCCTGAGCTACGAGGTTCTGAACATGGTGCTTAACTTCTTGGAACACGTGGGGTGGAATCCTACGGTGTCGTTGTTTAATGGGGTGGGCGTCGCCAGTTTGGATCCTGTGCTTAACTAGGGTGGTATACCCATAGTCGCCGTCTCCCTGAGAGAACACATCACGATGTTTCCGTAAAAGCTGATTTAGTTCCTCAACCTCTGTGGGTGTAAGCCCTGGTACATTGGCCTGAACCGGCACTGCCAGCGTTTGGACACCTCCAGCCTCGCGCTCGGTCGCTCCCTGTATGGATCTGACATAGACCTCCCCATCAGCCTCTTCAAAGGTAAGCAGGTCTCTGGGGACTATCTTCTGTGGCTTGCTCAGCTCTGCTACTCTTGACCGGGGTGGAAGAACCACCGGTTCTTCGCGAGCATTGAGCAATCTCACTGACACTCTTCCCTCTACGGTATGAGTCAGTACATTAGCAACCAACAGTCCCTGGGGCATGCTGATTGTCGTCGAAGGCTCAACCAATACTTGGCAGTGCATTTTTGGGGGAACCCTACAGCGGCCCTCGATAACTACCTCGCTACGTGGGGGTACCACCACTGCTTGTCGGCCAGCCACCTTAACGTAGCCTATCTTACCCCTGGGGCCCATATATCGCTCCTCCTTTGCCATCTCTACAAAAATGCGGTGTAGACTCCTCCCCCCGGTTGACTGCTCGTGCCGGCTCATCATCCTAAACCCCTGCATGTCATTGAAGAGGCTGCGCAGATCAGCCAGAATATTCATTCCCAGTATACCAGGCACTTCGCTTGGCTTCTTTCCTGCATTTTCGTCATCTCGTAGAACAAACACGCATTTGTCCGGCAGCTTTTTCCCGAGACATTCAACATCAGTGTAGAGACACCCAAGGATAGGGATGGCCAGTCCATTTGCGGCCGTCAGCTTAACCCACTTGGCTGGCGATAACTCTTTTCCTGTAAAGTGTCTTTTGAAGTGGGTCTCAGATATTGTAGTGACCTCAGACCCTGTGTCCAGTAAACAACACGTGTCCACGCCATCTATACTGACATTGACTGTGAAACAGTTGCCAAACGCACCCCTTGGTGTTGCACTGTGCCCAGCCACGAGCACTGAGGTTGGCGTGATGGGGCCCACTGTAGCTGTACTGACAGCCCCTTCTGTTTGGCTATCAGGGCCTCTCCTGGGCCCGTCAGACGCAAATGCCGTTGCCTGACGACGCTTCCCTTGGCTTTTAATGCACTCCCGACTAATGTGCCCAGGTTCCCCACAGTTATAGCAGATCAATTGCCCCGTCTCGTCCCTCTGAGGGGGCCTTTGCTGTCTGTCTTTCCGCTTTTCAACCCCTTGTACTGCCCTGTAGAGCTCTTCTTGTCTTGCTGCTAGCTTTTGAATAGATTCGTGTAACACCTGCAATGACAACACTGGTGGCTTATCTTCGGTAGCTACACTAGTAACCGCGCCACGAGCATGGCTTTTGTCACGGAGTGCTTGAGAGGTTTCTTCCTCCTCTGACCAGTCAATGGCGGCCTGCATAAGTAAGCTAAACGTCAAGGTTGGCTTCTCTCTTGCCTGTCGTTTGATTTCCCTTCGAAGGTTATCATCGCTTAGGCCTAACACAAATTGTTCTTTCAGCATGGCATCAGGGTTTGAGATACAATTGGGATCACGGCGTTTTAGCCGCCGCAGCTTTTCTTGGAGGTCGTACCCATATGCCCGTACCCTCTCACTTGCAGTCTGTTTCCTATCATAAAATTCCCTTAGCCTAATGCCCACTGGAACTTTGTCGCCATATACCTCCTCCAGGACCTTAAAAACAGCTGCAATATCAGTTGTATTGTCTTCACAACTCAGTTTCACTGTCACCTTAGCCTCTCCCTTTAAATGCTGCTTAACTAATTCAACTTTGTCTTCATCTGGGACTTTGCAAACTACAAAGTGCGCTTTGACAGTGGCAATCCATTCCTCAACACACAATTCGCCTTCATTTTTAGTCCCACTGAACTCTGGGCATTTCCTGTCCCTTTGTATATACACGGTAGCTGGAGTTTTCTGCTCTATAACCTGTCTTGCCATTGCTAGCGCCTCCTTTTGGTCACTTCTAGCCTGCTCCAGCATAGCTACCTGTTTTGACTGCTCTTGAAATTTAAGTTGGAGTTCTTCAAACTGTTTCTGTAGTTCTTCCATGACTGTGTGGCCAGAGATTAACAACGACAAGGCTATAGGCTACTTAAGTATGTATCCTGTTCGTGGACGCCAAATATATAGACCAGATGTAATTGAAAATGTCTTGGAGTACTGAGGGGGCCTAAACACCTAGTGGTTATGAAGTCAATTTTTCACTCATTACCAGGACCAATTCTAATCAGGAATGCACTCCTGGGTCTAATTTACTGAAAATCCTACTGCCCCGAACATTACCAATGTTAAAGGGTATTAGTGGCAAGCGGAAATTATTCTTAATAGTAATGCTGTTTAGTGTACAGTAATATTACATGGACATAGTCCTCCTTCTTTCTTTTTAACAAAGATGAAACTAGTAGCAGCTGATGACAAAGGCTGAATATATAGTAGCTTATAGTCAATTAAGGTCCAATCAATGTCTGTAGACATGCCTCTTCAGTATAGCAGTGCCAGGAATAAGTTCAATGGTACAATCACTGGCTCAGTGAGGAAGCAGTTTCTGAGTCTGGACAGTGGAAAAGACTTCTTGAAGGTCTGCATGTTCAGTGGGGCTGTCTCTTGCTGTGAATACAAACTATGACAAGAACGATGTGTGATTATTGTCTAGTATGAACCAAAAGTCTAGTTTTGAACATCACCTCTAACCAGAGAGAAACAGGCTGCGTGTGTGCTTCTGAGATGAGGATAAGATTTTTGTGGGATAGTGATGGACCTGAAACTACCGTCCAGTTCAGAACAGAGACAACACGAACAGTCAACAGTGGCATTAGGCAGTATGGCATTATGTTTACATTAGGAAGATTAACTCCTTGCATCTCCTCTGTCCAAACTCCAAAGGGGGAGAGAGATGTTCCTACTTTGAGTCTGTGTGCGCGTGTTTGTGAAGATGGACTATGTAGTGATTGAGTGAGGAGAGAGAGTACATACAATGTGATTTTAAGTGGGTATTTTTTTTTAAATGTGAGTAGATGAGTATTTGTATGTCTGTATTAAAATGTGTGTGACAGAAAGAGAGAGGGAGAGAGAGAGAGAGAGAGAGAGAGAGAGAGAGTGAGTGAGAGAGTGAATGTGGTTGAGGGTTCTTATTTATACAAGAACTTTGCTGGCAAATTTCTCAATGACCCTGGTGTTGAAATCAGGAAGGTCCTGTACGAGTTTATTCTCTATGGAGAGCATAGCCAGGGCACTGAGCCGATCTGGTGCCATAGTGTTTCTAGGAAAGTTTTTATCCTTTTTAAAGTGGAGAAGCACCTTTCCGATTCTGATGTCGTCATTGGTGTGGTGATGAGGATGTTTAAAAGACTTACAGTTTCGGTAAATGTGTCTTGAAGATTATTTTCCATCAAAATCTGATAGAGAGCCAGTGCACTACTACAAGTCTGGAACTCATTCTCATAGATCAGGGACAGTTCTGTTTTAAGTCTGGCCTTGTCCAATGAGGGATAGGCTTCCACCATGGTTTCCAGTGCTGAATCTGGGAACTTTCTGCTGTGTTCTTGAAACAAGTCTCCTTGCAACAGACTGGCGCTGACGAGGTACTTGGTGAAAGAAAACCTCTCCTTGGCATGGCTCATAATGGTGTCACATACCTATACAATGTTATGTAATTTTAAAAAAGGGTAAGAATTAGGTCTTCACATGTCTCACTATAATCAATATTTTGAAGAACTATCCTTTGTTGTGTAATGAACCAATACAATACATCACAATATACATTTCAACCAGGATCACTATCGCATGATCAGAATCTTCATTAGATTTTTTTTGATGATCTAAATATGACCAAGCAGCAAGGGCTTACCTCCAGTGCCAAATAGTGTTGCATGTCTTCTCCCAATGTTCTCAGTTTCTTTGTGGGTGGCTCATGAATAGGTCCTCTGTACTCCTCATCCTCAACCAGATTAGGAACAGCCTCCCTGATCCAACACAGAAGTTTCATGAATAAGTTCTGAAAACTGCATAGGGATATATTAACCAAATCCAAGGTTGTGTTATAGTTACTGGGAATATATTTCATCTAAACTTCACAGATAAATTCATTGTTTAGGCTACATATTAATGCATTTAGCCTACCTGATAGCCTGCATGCTGTTAATGAATTTCTGGGTGATTCCCACGATGTAGACAGAATCAATGTTTCTTCTCTGCAGCTGGTTATACAGCATATCTACATGTGGCATGATCCTGTGAAACAAGGCTAGGAAAAAACAGAAAGCTTCATCTTCCAGCATTCTCACATAGCCGCCAGCCTCTCTCTTCGTAGGGCCATCAAATGCTTCTCTGTTATGGATGGTCTGAAAACACCTCACCAGATCACCTTGTGCTCGTACACTTTGTTAACAGCATAACTGTTAAACGTGTTGATGATGCACTTGGAAGTCGATGCGCCACCACCTCATCAAGAACTGCAGTTCTCTTGCTCGATTTTGAAAAAAAAGAAACAAATCCCCTAGGTCGGAAAAAAAGGGACTGATCTGAGGGATGTGGGACGTTGCTTGTTGCATTATTAAGTTTAACAGATGGGCATAACAGTGTACGTAGTGCGCGTCAGCATAAATATCCTGTACCTTACGCTGAACTCCTGCGGTGGCCCCCTTCATTACCGCGGCCCCATCATAGGCCTGGGCGATCAACTTTTTTTTCTTCTCCCTCGGGAAGGACGGTGCGCAGCCTCTCCAATATGGCGCTGGCAATTGCGTCCGCACAGGCATTGGGTAGCTTGATAAATTAAAAAAAACACTTTTGCATATTGTTGCGTTCATCGATGTACCTTAGTACCAGGACTAGCTGACAGTGTGTGGAAATGTCGGTCTTAGATAAAATATGACATTTTTATGTAACTGGTGGAAAAACTTCTGCATTGTGTTTTGTGAATATATAGACCCAAGGACATCTTAACTGCTGCGTTGGGACTTTATTTTCTCTGCACAAAGCACATGAAAATAAAACATAGGTCCACGCACTCCTATTTCCAACTCCTAAAACAATCCATAAACACAGCTAAATTCATAATGATGCTAACCATGTGTAATGACAGTGAAACACGACAAAAGTACATTTACACAATACATATCACAAAAATGATTAAATAACACGATACATAAGACAAATATAGACAATATAAAGACAAATAAACCTATGGATGGCACAATTAAAACTTAATATTACACAGATTGTATTTAGCTAGAGCCACCTGACCTACCTCATTCTAGGAGGATTCAAAAAGAGAAAGAGGGAGGAGGGGTCACAGACAGATAAGGCAACTGGAGGAGCTACTAGGACCCTGACAGGCTGTGTGCAGAGTGCCAGAAAACTCTAAAATAACGTGGCAGAGCTTTTGTTCAATTATTTTAACACATAAACATGAGTTACATTTTAACCCATTACACTAACTTTATAAATTAATTAGTAAACAAGACTTAAAACGAAATTAATCTTTAATCCTTTTGGGAAATATAAACATTTTTTCAAGATATGCCCTGGGTGCGAAAATGTCACGGCTGAGGCCGTAGCTGGCCCCCGTGTTTTGTTTTGCCTTTTGTTTTGTCATGTGTGTGCCTGTTGTCACGTGGTTTTAGGTCCCCTGTTTTGTTTTATGCGTGCTGTGGACTTTTATTTTGACGTCTTGCTCTGTGTCACGTGTCCCCTGTCATCAGCTGTCTTTTGTTTACATGCTCCTTAGTTTCCCAGCTGCCTTAGTTCTTGTTTGATTATGTGCACTATTTATACCTGCCTCTGTTATCCGTTCCTCATGTGTCCATCGCCTCATCTCCCTTGCCTGTTTTCCTGATTGTCTGCCTTGTTTTTGGAAATAAACCTCGAGCACCGGCATGCCAGCTTGTCTGTCCCGTCCCTGCTCCTTTAGAGGGAAATTGGAGTGTGGGCTACGCGGCCCGCACTCTAACACTTCACTTCGCCCTAGAATTAATTTAATGCCGCCCCTTTTAAATATCCAGACTTTTCAATACTTTTCAAAGCCTTAAAAAACAAAATTTTTTTTTAACTTTTTAATACTTTTCAAGGATCCACGGAGACCCTGAGTGGAGTAGAGCAGCAAAACAGAGATTAATTTCCCTCCTTTCCATTCCTCTCTCCGACACATCACGCTCCCCCCAATATGAGAACAGGAGACTGTTCTGCGTGATTACATGAAGCAATTTTTAGGAGAAAAAAAGAAAATAATTAATGGCACGTTGAAGTCTTTGAGGATGTCCTCTTGGGGTCTTCGAGGTTAATGAGATAAAGCAAGTGGGAATCTCACACCCAGAGAAAAAGAACACCTCAAATCAAACAACTGCCTGTACTGTCAGGTGTCCCTCATTATTCCTAATCCAGTCTATGAATCAGAAATAACTCTTAAAATGATTGAAGACTTCAGGTAAGACCTGATGGACAATCTCTGTGACAGACAGGAAGCTTTTACAAATGAGGACTGATATTCCAATTTAGTCGTCAATTTGAGGAGCACCAATGAAACAGAGATCAGAAATGAGCTAAGATTACACTGTCGGTCAGGAATACATTGATTAGCTGCGAATCCAGAAAGCAATCCAATTTCAACTGGCAAGGGTTCGTGTTAGACAGATGGGCTGCCCTGCCCTGAGTGGTCTGCATTTAATAAGGTCCAGAAGGCGAACATCATGACTTGGACTGAGCCAACACTGGCTAAATCCAGAGACCAACGGGTGTGCAATTGTGTGTGTGCTTGTACGTGTGCGAGTGCATGTACGTGAGTGTGTGTGTGTTTTTACCTCAAAAGTTTCTTGCCACTGGTGCTCCATCTGTAACTTTTCTGCCGCCGAAGCCAGAGACTGAAGTCAGAAAAACAGAAGAGAACATCAAACATTGTCACATATTGAACAAATACACTCATCCCAACATACACCACATACTTACAATGTTTCAGAAGTTTTTATTTCAACGAAATCTATGATTTACTGCAAAAACCTCAGCAAGCATCTTAGTCGAGAAAGCATACATATAATCATTTATAATATATTTATCCACTAAATACATATATTTATATGTTACTGTTTTAAGAATATTATGTACTAGCGGAAGGAATGAGGCATGACTAAATTTGGTGGGGAAAAGAAAAAATCATGAACTCAAACCGATGCTATAAACCATTACATAAGATGAAAAATGACATTCTAGATGCTTTTCTTATGCATCTGAAGGGAACTTAAGAGTTTTTAAGAGGAAGCCAGAGTTCTATTTGTTGAGCAGCTTGGTCAATATTTTCACACAACATGGACAAACATGGCATCATTCATGTGCAAGTGTGTGACTAAAACTGTAGCAGTCCAAGATCAGTTTTAGACCAAAGCAACAAAAATAGTGTCAGCAGTGCACTGTGCAGGCAGTAGTATAAGAATGGCCATCCTCAGAACGAGTCACATTAAGTTCAGCCCCCCAAAGAGGGAAGACACGGTTTGGCATAACAGGATGTCACGCTAAAATAGGATCACATGCGGCTCTGCCCCACATCTCCTTTAATGACTAGGTTAATAGTACATATTAGGAGCTGATCTAGAAAGTGACGGTACGCCTAATTTCCCCAGAGAAACCCATGCCTAATTTCTTAGTCTGTCAAGTAAAGGCCATTATTGGAGCTGTGTCGAAATTAGAAAGAAAGGGGGTGTCTAAGGTCTATCAATTTCCTGGCAACAGCAGCAAATGCAAAATAGCACAAAAGGTAAAAAAAAAACCATACACATAAAAATGCAATGCCGTAATCATTATAACATGCAAATGTAATGATGTAATTACTAGGAATTCACCGAAATGATATGTTTTGGCCGATACCGAAAACTGGAAATAAGGAAACACTTGGCCGAAAACCGACACACAGAAAAAAAATATACCAATTTTTTGTAATATTGCCGTTATGGCTGGGACTGTGTGTATTGCAAGTGCATGAATTAATATTCATGGTTAATAATAAATCTGTTACAAAATTAAAATATTTATTTAGCATTCACACAATGCAAAATAACATTTTACTTGGCCCCACTCATGAATAGCCTAAAAGTAAAATAGCTGAAATATTATACAATTAAATATCTTCTCTCATAAAACAAGTATTCAAGTGCATTTTAATATTCTGAACATAGTGCCTGAACAAAGTGCATTCAGAGCAAGTGCTTTAAAAACTGGTGAAAG
>JBBPDB010035840.1:0-11616 GCA_037974465.1 Brachypetersius altus | reverse complement strand
GGGTTAATATTTACATTTTCTTTAAGGGTAATGTATTAAACTGAGTTCAGAATGAAATTAAAGTGATCTGGGAGAACTTCTGGAGGCATATTTATGGTTTACTGTATAAAAACATTGGGATCATTTTTTTGGAGTGGGGGCTTCAGACTTTCGGCAGAATTCAAACGAGCCATTTTAATCGAGATTAATCCCAAGATTACAGTGAGATTAATCTAGATTAAAAAATTTAATCTATGCCCACCTCTAGTTTAAATACAGGGAAACAATTTTGTGCTGTGGCGTGTTCATGTATGACAAATGGACCCCTTACACTCATACCTTACACTTCTTGATACAGCTATATACTAGATAAAGTGCCAGTTTTACCTCGGGATCAGTTTTACTGTAACAAGCTTGGAAATGCACACAAACACACAAGTTAAAAAAATAAAATGCATAACCAGTAAAATGTTCAGTTTAAAAGGGTTAACTTCAAATTGTCTTGGCACAGTAGAATCAGAGAAAAGTTCACAAATACATTCATGATCATAGTAAGAAACGAAGGATCTGTGGATTTTTGCAATATATCAATTATATCTACCCATCAAAGACTCCAAGGAACCTTCATGTGTGTGTTGTTTTTTTTTTGTGAGGATAGCAGGAAAATAGTACCATGAATGGATGTCAAAGAATACAATGTAGACCAAAACCTTATAAACAATCTCTCAGATATACAGCAGTTAATATATGGCCGTTTCATGTAATAAAAATGGTGAGGAAGCTTTAAAGCTTTAAAGCATCAGTGGAATCCCCCTTTAAGGGTCTTGGAGATGTTTAAGTAGCTTCTTGACTGTAGAAATAGAAGAACGTGGACAAACATGTGAGACTGTAAAATTGCATAATTAAAAGTGTTGCGGAATCAAAAATGAACTATTTTCGTAATTGTAGGAAACGAACTCCCAGTGCATGTCAGTGTTGTCCTGTTGAGAGGGCCATTATAAAGTCCAAAGTGGAGGTTCCTGAGGTAATAATGTGTGGGATGTAGCAGCTTCACTTCGCATGAATCCCTGTGACTAAATCTGCACAAATGGTTTGGTGTAAGTCACACCGCGCTGATGTTGTTGCCTTCCAATAAAAGTGATAGGGCACCTGGCCCTGAATTTTTATGACAACATTAAGAGTAAACGCAATTATGCAGCGACGGCTTTTGATTGGCGACCGGATGAGTCAGCGGCAACAACAGCAAGGCAGAACTTACATTACATAGGGATGACTCAGTGCAGGAGGTTAGGCTTGTCTAAACAAATTAGAGACACTGCAGGAATGGGAGGGCAGACCAAAAGAACAGCACTGATTAGGTTTGATACAGGCTTGGTCACTCATAATGACGTGGGATGAGCACAGTGTGTAAACTCAGAATAATTTAGCATGTGCTGAAGACACTCATTCAGAAACTGATGTCACACTCGTCTGAAATAGTCAAGTATTTTGATATTGTCTCAAAATATTGAAAAAATAGATCAATATTACACTGTGTTTTGTGTATTTTCCAATTCCAAAAGGTCCATCCATTCATATTTCACTCTAAACCAGGGCAGTGGACCTCCAGTCCTGGAGAGTCATGGTCCAGCAGGTTTTGATGATTTCTCTGCCCAGAAACACCTGTTTCACCTCTTCGCCGGTTAATTGTCAGGTTTAGTGAACGTGTTTAAGGAGAACTGCCTTCAAACTGTGCTGGAACTGTGCTGGCCCTCCAGGACCCACCCCTGCTGTAAACTGTAATCTATTGTGTGTGTGGTAAAATGTGTGTGTATAAATAGCTTTTACATATGAGCATGTGTGTGTGTATGTGTGTGTGGGTATTAGGGCTTGTAACACATTTTTTACCCACGATTCAGTTTGTATCATGTATTCAATCTGTACAGAAGACCCCAAGGAACCAGCACAGGCTGTCGCAGAACCGTTTCCTCAGCTACCGGTTGACCATTGTCCAAAACTAAACACACGCTCTGCCCAGCTGCCAAAATAGCACAAAAACTCTTCCAAACAAACTCCCCAGCAGTTTTATCACAGCCAGCCAGCTTGTAGATGCGAAGTGTCATAATTTTCTTTTACTTACATGCGAAGAAATTCAGCCTGGACACCAGTCCGCCTATAACTCTACCTATTTGATAAATAACAACCTCTACAACTGGTCCCTGCCTGAAATTTACATGTAAATACTCCAATCACAGTGTAACAAAGGTTTCATTAGGGGGTGTACCGCCCAGTTCGCTTCTCAGAAAAACTGAGGGGTTTCTGTAATTCAGAGAAAACAAATCTCTTGTTCACTCTTAAACAAAATGGCAATTATTACCTTTGACAAACTTCGTGTTTTACCATCCAACTGGTCTCAGTGTGAGAGGAGAGAGTCGATTACAGCAGTGTTTTATACTTTTCCTCATTAAATGAGATGTGATTCAGGTGATCGCTAATCAGTCCCTCATAAAGCAGAAAGAGGTGCTTGTGAAAGACACTGGCATTAATTGGCTGTCACTCATAGAGATGCTGATTTTAAAATAAACTGCAGTATAATATAAACGGCCTCTTATTTTATTCCTGGAGCTGTAGGTCCAAAAGCATCCAGATGGTCCTTCTAATGAGTGAACTCCGCTACTTTAAGGTGCGTTCATTGCTACCAAGGGTCAGCTAAAGCCCCCAGCTGTGGGCTGTGGAGGAGTGGAACTGTGCTGATGGAGCTCCATCCTGTACATCTGGTATGAGTTGGAGTGGTGTTTGTGATACAGAACTAATCGTGACCTAAATGCAATGGGATAATCATCATATATGATGAAATCCTGCTGCCCCATATTTAAGATTTTGCCTGCATGCCTTTGGGCCTCTGCGTTTTGCCCTTGATTTCCAGAAGTTTGTGAGAAACCCCCAGATGGGAGTTTACAGCCTTGGGGGGAACAGATGTCAGGCTTTAATGCTGTTCACCTCTCTACATCCCCAGGAACTTGGAAGACATTACTGCTGCTGTGAAGAAGCGATGCAAGTCTGTCAACCCTTCATATGTGTCCCTTTCGACGATTTATCCTCGATTTCTTAACAGAGTTTTTCCATTTCTTTCCATTTGTAAATAAAGCGTTCTGACTAAAACACCTCTTTAAGCAAGAAAACACATAAATGGCAAGATTGTTACTAGATAAGTTGGATAATAAAGTCATTAAATCACTGCTAAATCATTTGGGTGCTAAATCATTTCCGTATGTACAATGTCTTATAATTATAACGCATAATAATAATGCGTCTTATGTGCAATAGTCTAAAACTTTTCCTCATTAAATAAGATGTGATTCAGCTGATCTCTAATCAGTACCTCATAAAGCAGAATGAGGTGATTGAGGAATGGAACGGTTCTCATGTTGATTTAAAAATAAATTGCACAATGAATTGTATATGTGTTAGTTGACAAGATTCTTGGTTAGTGTTCTGTGGTGATTCCTGAAGAATTAAATGGCGGTGAAGCATGTAGTGCATGTGGTGAAGTTGGTGGTATTGCATGACTGAGGGAGTCCTGGCTAGAGGGTGGAACTGGGTATGACTAAACTGGGGATCAAGTTTAAAAAACAACGTTTTTTGTTGAGTTATGCCTTTAACAGAGGTCCGTCCAAGTCTGTAGCACAGCTTTATTTTCAGCTCATGCAGCTCACCAGGAGGCATTCAGAGTAGCTTGAGTTATTGCACTGGGGTCATTCTGTTCATTCTTGTTGTTGGCTTTCCATGATGGTAGGAAATGCGAACGCAGTCTCATGTGGCGTCGTCTGACGCATATAACCTGTCTGCTGTCTGTTCTAAATGCCACAGTCTCTTTTTAAACAGCAGCCTCGTAAGAGTCTGTCACTGCCAACTGAAACAATTACCGCCCTGAACATACGCAATAACAGGGCTTTTAATCACCGGAGAATTCCGGAAAAATGACGCCAGAGAGCCTTTCTGTCAGGTCTACTCAGCAGTCGGCAGGAAGCTTAAAGCATTGCTGACCAACAATAGAAAGCCGATTTATGAGTGGACCCCTATCATTAGTGTGAGTGTGTCAGCAGCCGCATTACTGTACTTCTTAACTTCTGTTATTTTTGTTCCCCATATTTTTCGCTCCCACCTCTCTTCCGGGGCCATTTCAGATATTGGCAATTCCAACACATGATCTGGCGAATTGTGCCTGTATGCGAGTTTTGTGTTCGGAAGGTCACAGGTTGAGTACTCATCCTCTAAAGCTTGGAATGCTGTGGGTGAGTCACCTTGTGAATGAATACGGAGAGAGACTTGATGCTGGAACTTACAGAAAATGTGCCGCAGCTTTGATCGGATTAAATAGCGGCAGGTAAAGAGACGTGTCTTTTAGATAAATAGTTAATAAATAGTTATTAATAGTGTCTTTAAGTCACCGAAGCACAGGTCAGTTATTAAATAAAGGATGTTTGTCACAGTTGTGCTTGTTTATAAAAAAATAATCAGCTCAAGAAGGCTCATGGCAGCTGCTAGTCAGTCTGCAAGCTTCTAGCCAGCTCAGTTATTTGGTTTGAAGCCAGTATCTAACCTCTTTATGCAATAAATGCATTTATAATTAGCCTTAGGGACATTAAGTGCATTCGTTTGAGAGTTTAGGTGAGCCAACCATTTTTGCTTGATGGCAAGTTTTTCTCTGCAGTGTTTATTCTCTTTATTTTTTTGCAGCCATGTGCATTTTTCTCACCTGTTTTTGGGCAGAAGTTTTGGAAAATGAGTTTCTATTAACTGTTTTAGTTATTAACAGGTAAACAATTCATTGCTGTTAGTTTGAGTGGTTTTAAATGGGCCTTTGCTTCTGTTGTGTTTCCCATCGTTTTTCAGTCATCCTTGATTTTATTTGGCCTTTAGTCGCACACTGAGCTAAGACCCACCCCTACGTCCCAGAGCTTCTCAGCCTCAGAGCTGCAAGTTCAATTCCCACAACCGTCCCACAAGAAGTTTGGAAGCATTGTGTGTCGTTCAAAAGTTTGGGTACATACTGCAGAGTACATAATGCTCATTTTAAACCAATGCTTCTCTCAAGCAATTCTCCACCTCTGGACTTGGTCTGGAGAATACTCAGCTAAAGATGTTTCCATTTAACCAGAGATTAGATGTTTCACAGATTGCTCATATTCACAATCAAGGGTCGTGTCATTTTTATAAATTATTATATTTAAGTCCGAAACTGTGATTCCAAGTTTTTTAAGGGAAAAATTACTTCTACAGAGGGACATAACTTCTTGACAGTACCGTAACCCCATTTTGTACCCAATTGCCCTTTATATTATATAGTACAATAACAGAGAGTGAGAGTTATTGCTCCCAGTATGCTATGCTATTTAAATTTAATTATAGAATTGCTTTTATATTGGACAAGTTCACGTCTGCATTTGTTGCTTATTGCTGTTTGAGGTCAAGAAATGATAAAACATATAAAAGGGTGAAAGTTAAATCATAATTAATGATCTGCTCTTCTAATTACTAACACAAATGTGGTGTGGATTAAAAGGTTAGAATCTGCACTTCCCACCGAGTTTCTCTGCCCGGGATAATGAGCTACGAGTGAAAAAAAGAATATTTAATCACACAAAGCTTTAGTTTTCACCAGTGATTGCCCAAACTGATTCTGATGACGTACAGACCTTCCTTTGGTAAAGTCACACTTGGAAAGTTAAACTCTTTGATTAGTCTTTGGAAGATTTTGGTGTGTTTTGTTGTGTTGTGTGACTGACTTTGTATCTACGCTTCTGTGCACCAGCACGCCAGTTGAAAGCAATCCAAAAAATGTTGATGCGATCCCATTTTTAAATGTCATTCCTGAACTTTGAAGCCATTGATAAGCAGTAAGAAGGTGCTGTCATTGCTGCAATGGCCTCTGATCCGGCATTTTGCAAGTAATGCAATTGAAAGAAGAGCTTGCAAGGCTGTATTTCAGTGTTGTCATATCTTTTCATGGAATATCGTTTCTCTAATAAAGTAGTTTTATAGAAGATTTCTGTTCTCTCTTTTGCACAGCAACAACTAATCAGAAGCAGAAATCCTTATGGATTCTGGAGGGAATTGCTTATGTTATGACTGCACAGAGAAAAAGAGACAAGAACAATATAAAATATGAAGCAAGTAAAAACTCTAAATGAAATGCTACACTCTATGGACAAAAGTATTGGGACACTTTGTGGTTTGGACTAGGCCCCTTACTTCCAGTGAAGGACAATCTTAATGCTCCAGCAAAGCAAGATGTTTTGGGCAACTCCATGCTACATCTCCGTGGACCCAGTTTGAGGAAGAACCTTTTCTATTCCAGCAGGACTGAGTCCCAGAGCACAGAGCAGCTCCATAAAGACATGCTGGAGGAGTTCAGTGTGGAAGAACTTGACTGATCCACACAGAGCCCTGACCTCAACCCCATCCAGCACCTTTGGGATGAACTGGAACGGAGACTGTGATCCAGACCTTCTTGTCCAACATCAGTGTCTGAACTCATAAATGCTACAGAATGAATGGAGACACAAATTCCCACAGAAACTCCAGAATCTTATGGAAAGTCTTCCAAGAAGAGTGGAAGCTGTTATAGCTGCAAAGGGGGACCAATTCCATATAAAAGTCTCCATATGGTCAGTGTCCCAAGACTTTTGTCCATATTTTGTATATCCACAAATGCTGGGTGTATAAATACTATAGAAAAGTGACCTATAGTTAAGTGAATTAATAGTAACACAAATGCTTATAGTATGTTACTGTATATAATAGAGATCAGTAATATTGACAGAAGTAGTGACATTTAACCTGATAAAAACACTCTCCTCTCACAATGACACCAGTTGGATGGCAAAAGGTCATTGTTACCATTTTGCTTAAGAGTGAACAAGAGATTTGTTTTCTGAATTATTCTGAAGTTCTGCAAACGCCGCATCATTTTTCTTATTTTGATGTTTTGTCATTTCATTTAAAATGATGACTTGTTCAAAATGTACTCTGTATTCCTCAGCCGTGTGATAAAAACAGTGTGATGGTAACTTGTTAGCGATGTCCTGGTACAGCTTCATGTTCCTCACAGCGTTATAGATAACTTTGTTTATAGAAACTCACTGAATTTTATCTTCAGCCCAAACAGATGGAGCTTTATTTAATGGACAGTAATCAGGGGCCCCTTTCCATGCTGTGATTAAAACATTAAGCAGTGATGCAGTATGACTCGGGTATGTCTCGTTTTATTTCTAATGAAATAAAACACTAGTTCATGGTAAAGCCCAGTGTCTTGTGCCAGTGGAAGAACATCATTATTGTCCTGTATGGGCATCAGGCCTTCAGAGGAAAGCACTTCGTCCACAGGGCCCCATGTGCCGTGGACTGCAGTAGTCCCATGTCTCTCATGGACCCTTCACCCTCCTTCCAGACACTGTTACAGCTTCGTTTCCCAGGCAATCAGATTACTGCACTAACGTCCCTCATCTAGAGCACTTGGTAAAGACTTCCACCACAACACCCACCACAGACAGACCCACTGAGCATCACTGAGCACCTGCACATTAAATTCTTAAATGTAGCTAAGAAAGACTTATTAACCTCAACCTCAACTGTCTGCACCCGCACTGTATTCATGCACTGAGGCCCAGACACATGATTCAAAGTAGGGGTGTAGTGCTGGCTGGATGTGTTTAGTGTGATGCTTGATCTGTATGAAGATTTGAACTGGAGGCAGGCGTGGCCTAAACACTTAACATTGTATTGATTTTAGGATTATATTTAGTAAGAAATCTTTAGTGGGCCCCATGGTGGTGCAGTGAGTAGCACCGCTGCCTCACACCTCCTGGGTTGGGGGTTTGAAGCCGGGTCCTGGTCTTTTGTGTGTGTGTGTGTGTGGAGCTTGCATGTTCTCACAGAGTCTGTGAGTGAATGCTGGTGCCCCACCCAGGGATAGGCTCCAAGTACCCATGACCCTAAACATTAATGAATTAAAATGTTCAGTTAGATTCCAGAGGTAGGCAGACATTCAAGAGTCACTCTATAAAAAACATTACACACTATTCACAAAAAACCACACAGTATTGTGCAAGTTTTAGGCCCCTGGAAAATAGTTTAAGCTGGGCAACTTTTTTCTCTCAAAAATACTCATATTAGAATTTATACAATTTTTACTTGTATAAATAAACAAGTATTTATTTATTTATTTTTTTACAATTTATACAATTTATACATTTTATGCATCGGTGAGTTCACTTAAGCATTAATGGACCCCTTCTCATGGAAGCCCACAATTACATCCAGTTGCCATTGAATACTTTAAATCAGCCAATCAATACTTCGTTAGACTAAATCGGGTTTTCTGCTGATGTACTTCCACAAACGTGTTCCGCGGCTGGAGGCATCGAGGAAGAATCTAGAAAAAAACCTGAGTTCCTCTAACCAGCTCACGAAGTGTCCACAGCTTTTTAAAAACAACATTTTAATATTTTTGCTGCTTTTATTCCGGGGTTAACTTTTGAGCCTAAAAAGATGCTCACTGCTGAGATAAATGCCTGTGAACTGTGTGCATAGGGGGCTAAGACTTTTTCACAGAAAAAATATCGTACTGTAATGGCACTGTAATCTGAATCGTGACTTAAAAATCTGATTTAAATTATGAGTTTTCAAGAGAATGTGTGTGTGTGTAAGTGGGGTGGGGGGGTGGTTATACCAAATCCATCAAAAGTGTCAGATTAGTTCTTCCAGCACTAAATAGGTTCCGGTTCTCGTGAGTCATAAGTGTATTCTCTTTATTAAGCTGAGGCAGTGGTGAACAGGGTTGAACCTGTAGACCAGGGGTCTCAAACACAAACTGCCTTAGAGCCCCTCGGGAGACATGCAAGGGATGCTCTATACATATGTATTTGTTCTATACACACACACACACACACACACACACACACACACATACAGTGGTATATCCTACGAACTTCATTTCACTTCTCAAACATCACTGTGTTTGTCTGCTATATGATATATTATGGATTGCTGATCCAAACAAGCAATGATTTCTAAAGAAGAATCATGATTATTATCAGGGGTGCCAAAACTTTTGCATACCACTGTATATATATGGCACACACCGCTCAGTGTGTACCATTTATGCTGTGTCAGGTTTTAATTCAAATGGTTCCTCTTGAATGCAGTTTCTTTTCCGTACTTCAGGTTAGGTAACCAGTCACGGTAACTTTGGGCTGTCTGTTTATAAAAGTGCTTTATCTAACTTACTTTTTTAATTATAAAACCATTGGTAACTGTGTTGATCAATCTTGTAAAGTGCAAAGTGAGCAGCCAGGAACACAGTGCCCTGGGAGCAGTTTGTGGTGATGGTACCTTGCTCAAGGGCACCTTAGTGGTGCCACTAGCAGCCTTGGGATTCAAACATATGACTTTCTGACCGCAGGGGGAACTCGCTAACCACTTGGTCACCAGCTGCCACAGTTACCTCTTAAGAATGAAGGCACTCATCAAGACAAATGAGTTGTATGTGTAACCTACCGGGTTCTGATTCTGATTCTCAGTGCTGATGCCCCGTTCGGACGCTCTCCGTGGTCCTGGATTGAGCTGGCTTTGTGGTGGTGGTGCACAGAGAAGTGGCGACATAGCAAACAGGCCTGACGTCACATGCGGTGATCATAAATACTTAGAAGACTGGTGGGTATTTTCTGTAGCTGCTCAGAAGGACAACGCACTCTTTTCCTTGTGCGCACTCAGAACGCAGAGCTTTGATCAAGCCCCATCATCAAAATATCCTCCTGCATATATTTTAGCCACTTTGGCCCTTTTGTTGAGCCATGTGTACGCGCTGGCTGACGTGAGTGCTGTAGCTGCATTTGGTTACTCTCGTTTAGGGGCATTTTCAGCTCAGGCTGGATGTGCTCAGGCTACTTTATCTTGTTTAAAATGCAACCTTGGTTTTTGTTCTGTATTTCCAGAAAAGCACAGAGACAAATAGGAAACGAAAAGAGAAAAAAAACACATTTCACTCAGTGTTCAGTGCTCCCTGAATGTTTGCTTTGTGATGAACACAGCGCACTGATCTGAAACTGTCGCCGTCTTAGAAGTGGCCGAGATGTGGAGCCAAACTTGGTTAAATAGCGACTCTGTAGGAATGTGAGCCAATATTAATGTAACTTTCTGAGCAGGCAGATCGAGTTTGCCTTAAACGCAGAACGCAGGACATTAATGGAGCCTGTGGAGAGAGAGCATGGTGACATTTTCATGTTTGCACAGTTGAACAATCCCACGCATAGGGGTTATATAAACATAAAGCAAAGAGTTCATTTTTCGACTCACACAATTAACAACGGTGGCTCCTCAAGCCCTGCCTACTCGGGCGCATCGTAAACAGGCCCGTGTTTCTCTTAACCGAGCGCTCTGTGCTGAATAGGCACTGCTGTGACTCAGGGGAATGCGCTGTGAGTACACTGGGTTGGCCTTCAGCATTATGAGTGATGATGGCACTCTATCAGTGTGGTTGGTGCTGTTTGGCAAATAAATGGAGATAGAGTGGTAAAGGAATAGTTCAGCGAAAAATCTAATTTACAGCTTTTCACTTCCACCACTTAACAGGTGTTGTTGATCAGTCAAGGCATTTTTTCAGTCCACACTTTCCTGCTTTAGTTTAGTAAAGCAACATTTACAGCATTTAGCAGTCACTTTTGTCCAAAATGACTTCCACTCCATAACTACAGGGGGCAGTCTGCCTGGAGGAACTTAGGGTTAAGGGTCTCATTCAGGAACCCAGTGGTGCTATGCTGAATGTAGGATTTCCTCCAACCCACTAGGCCACCACCACCCCTTGCTAACAAAAAACAGTCGACACTCAGACCAAACTGTTATCAGCCTCAGTTCTGAACTAAACATGCCTTGACTGATCAACTACACCTGGTGTACACACTGATGTACATAGCTCTGGATAAGAGTGTCTGCTAAATGCTGTAAACGTAAACGTAAACGTAAACGTAAATGTAAACCTGGTGATCGCATTAAGTTCAAGTCCTTAACACTTGCTTTCAAGGCCAAGAATGGACTTGTACACTTGTACCCCCATACATAACAGCACTGATCAAACATGTCACTTCTCGTCCTCTCAGGGTTTCAAGCACGGCTTGTTTTGAGCCTCCGCTGCTCAAAAGAAGAGGAAGACACACGTCAAAACTCTTCTCAGTCTCGGCCCCCCAGTGGAGGAATGAACTCCCTCTTCTGATCAGAGTCCCTCGCTGTCTTTAAACGTCGCCTGAAGACCCAACTGTTCAGGGAGCACCTTGGTGACTAACTAGGCTTCTCATTTCTGCTTGTTCATTTCTAAAAAAAAAACCTTCTTATCCCCATCCCTTCTTTACCTTTGTCTTAACTTCTGACTTTTCTTTGACAGGTGTTGTTCAGGTGTACTGAGTGTGTTTAAATTAGTGCTGTTAAAAATAACACGTTAACTATTTGCGTTAATTTATTTTCTATAACGCTTTAAAATAATTTGATCACGCGATTAATTTGAAAATTAAATGCCCCTCTGCACTGCAGTACCACACAATCAGTGGGGGCAGTATTGCGCTATGTCGGCGACCAGCATGCCAGAGGAAGAAGCCACTTCAC
>JBBPDB010035830.1:0-11617 GCA_037974465.1 Brachypetersius altus | reverse complement strand
CACACACACACACACACACACACACACACACACACACACACACACACACACACACACACACACACACACACAGGTAATGTTTGAGTTTTACCAACATTTTCAAACTAGGAAAAACTGCTGCATAAACATGTAAACTGATAGTTATTATATAATAATTATATCTATATTAGCACCTTTCCTTCATTTGAACACAGCTCAAAGTGCTTCATATGGAGTGCTAGATTAGAGCAAATCTAGATTAAAGCAAATCTTAAGAAGAAAAAATAGGAAGCGTAAAAGTACACAAAGGAAAATATAAAATCATGTCTTTTGCAATAAATATATACTGAAAGTGGGGGCATAAAAAAAGCATCTCTGCTGAGTTTTTCTCCTCTTAGAAAAGATTGTTAAAGATAACCGGCAATAAGAGCAGAAGTTTCTCCATAAACCTTGTATTTTACTTTGATGCTAGGCGACATGAAGAACCTCTCTGTAATGTATTTTATAGAACACTCTGAAATATAGAATGTCGCTTGCCCATTTAAAGCTTTAAATGCTACTAAAATATCCATGCTAAAAGAAGCTAATGTAGTCTCACTAGATATGTCCGGGTTTTCTAGTTGCTGCCGTATTTTGAACAAGTGGTGAAATTTGAATAAGTAGTAATCTGTCTATTGTCTTTTTAGATAATCCTGTAAAAAGTGCTTAACAATAGTCTAAGCATGAGAAAATAAAAGTAATAATATAAAAAGTAATACTTGAGCAATGCTCAGCTTGAAGTTAATAAAAGTGTCTTCCTTAAAGTCAAATACACTTTTCTTTTCTAATCTGTTGGTGCTTACCTTGGTGAAACACCATTAATACCAACATATTAGTGATTTGCAGGTCAACTCATATGGAAAATGTAGCAGGTGGGGGTGAGGTGAGACGAAAAGTGACAAAGAAGCATTTGGACCAAAGTATGAATCACTTACAGGTCATTAAAAAGGTTGGGTGGGACCGGCTGGCTCTCATAATGGGTTGGGCGGGTCCAGGTCATTAAAAATAAATAAATAAATAAATAAATCACAACAACGTAGTACTGTCATTACTGCTGTCTCAAATATTATATGTGAGATCCTGCTTTTGTAAACCTGCTTATTCTCGATTTCTGCTCTGTTCTCTAAATTTCTGCTCTGTTCTCACCATGTGTGTGAGTTTTACACATGGAACTGCAAATAAGCTAAGAAACTCATTTTCATTAAAAACTATTTAAAAATAAAAACCTTTAAGCAGGTGATACGGGCCATTTGAGATTGAATTGTAATATTCTGGGTTAGGAATTTCATGTGCATAAAAGCTGCGACAATTTTGTGTGCATAAAAACAAAAAAATGTTCTGATTTATTTTGCCCTGGTTGTATGTTAAACTCAGCAAATAAATAAATAAATAGAAACTGCCAGCTAGAAATGGGAGAATAGAAAATGTCATAAGTGTTTTGTTTTGACTGATCTTGATTAACTGTTCAACAAAACTTGACTCTGATGAACGCAATTACTCTCTCGTGTGTGTGTGTGTGTGTGTGTGTGTGTGTGTGTGTGTGTGTGTGTGTGTGTGTTTTGCTTTATTTCAAACTGAGGACAGCTATGCTTAACTGTTGAATAATCGCTTTAGTCAATCTGAGGGAGCGAGGCCTGGGTTATGTAACTGGACAGAAAGCCGCGTCACTGCTAGAGTATAAGCTCAGCAAAAACAGCACCAGGGAAGAGAGAGAGCAGGCAAGAGTAAATCAATATTTATGTGTGGAATACTTGAAGTGCTGAAATGATGATTTATTAATTAGAGCACGCTCTAAAAGTGATCACAGATGTCCACCACAGGTCTCTGAAACAGTAGTTGAACTTTAGACAAAACAGGACAGAACATTTCTTTTAACAGCCGAGCTGCAGTAAAATACAGAGATATCAGAAATATTTCATTTGGCCCAGAATGTTTTGCCCAAAAGTCCTGAAGTAACAAAAGCTGCAACTATGATGTGCTTTATTATCGAGTTTGCTCCTCTGACCACTTCGAAGTTGGAGGCCGTCAAAAAACTACCATCTCTGTAAAAAACATCTATTTATTCGTCCAGGAAATTCACAGATTAAGTGTCCAGAAACATTAGCAAATGCTCTTGCAGAGATACTGCCACTACTGCTAGGAAGACAAATAGCAATTTTTAAGTGCATGTGTGAATAAACACAGTAATATTGACAATCTTTATTCGACTGAAGAACATGATAACCATGCAGTTCAGTTCAGTTGTGGTTGTAGCATACCATTATCATCTTTAATTTGAACATGAAAGTGCATTAAATCTGGTCATAAAGATTAATAAAGGACCAGCGAAAGTCAAAGTAAACTCAAAGTTTGGCCATGGCCTCTGCAGTCTCTCACTTTAGCCTGACTGTATGAGAACTGAGACATGATGGATATCTATCTGCCAGATGAACAGATACAGCACTGTGTAAAACTCTTAAACTATCCCTCTTTTTTCATACAGTGTTTCCAGAGAACCAGACTTTCTGGTATTTTAGTGTAGTCATAAGGAACAGTTCTCCATATTTTCTGAAGGATGTGCAAAGACTCACACTTTCAGTCCAGTCCCTGAACTTGACCAGCAACAGAGGAATGTTTGTGTGTGTGTTAAGCCACACCTACGTATGAATCACTCAAGCAGAACAAAGCCATCTAACTGAAATACTGAACCAGTGAACAGGTGCAGATGGTTCCAGATGATCAGGCGGTGATCAGTATACTGGTGGTGCTGAACGTTGAGTGGTTAGAACTAACTTGAATCTTTAGGCACTTTGCAGCCTGTTCACAATAAAACATTTGTTCCTAATTCTTTCATTTAATCAACTCAATATGATAATGATGATACAGTTTGACAGATATTAAATAGTATTTTTACACCATCAAGGTGATTCACAGCAAATTATAAAGAAATTAAAGGTGTCTCAAACTTTTAGACAGTTCTACATATTCTAGGCATATAATGACACATACTTTATTGTCCGATCCTGTTTTTTAATTATTCTGAGATAAATATTTTGCAATGTCTTGATTCCAAAAGGCTTAAGTGATGTACACTCATTGTTTTGATTACGCTTTCTAGAATATCTTTCCCTCCCACTTTACACCTAATTTTGTTTAACATTTCTTTCCATAAAAAGGCTGTAAATGAAACAGCATTAAAAACATACGGGGTGAGTCCGTGAAACAGTTTTAAATTATAGTACAATGTTTTGTACTTTATGCTTTAGGCTTTATGTTTGTTACCCCCTTACTACATTCTCTTTGCTTTTAAAAGCCTGTAGTGCTGACAAGAGCCTAAAACAGGCTCAGTTAAGTGAAGATAATGGAGTCAGGCCACAGGGTGATCTTACTGGGCTTTGATACATCCTAATCCAAGCTGACCTCCAGTGTAAGCTCATCTTTCAGCCGATTACAAGAATACAATTAAATACAACTAAAAACAAAACTACAATAGACCTCTTCAGCCAATTCAAAACATGTGTATGAGTGAGTGAGTGAGCCTGAGAGAGGGAGAGGCAAACAAATGTGAGGTTTTAGTGCATTGCTCTGTGTGTGTGTGTGTGTGTGTGTGTGTGTTTATCTAAGATTGGAAGTGGCCCAAGATAGACTCTCATTGTGCTGCTGAATTGGCTTAAATGCAGACAGACTGAATGGAGAGTGCATTAGACCCTCAAAGCAGAGTGCATTCCTCAGCGCAAGACAAACCACATACCATTATTTTAATACCTTAATTACAAAACTTTAAGTAAATAATCACTAAAAGACAAGGGAAAAACAAAGTCTCCCACTCAATCACACAAATATAGAGATTTCCTTTGTGAAGGTTCAGTTTGTGACCTCCCCCACATCCTCAGCAGAAAGCACACTGTGCTCTCCACCTCAGAAACACCCAACAGTCACACCCCGTCTCCTTAGCAACAAGACATTGTGATCAAGGTGCCAAACACAGCTTTACTTGTTGGCAGCAACAGTGATGGACAGCTGTCTCGGAGAAAAGCACAGACGTAAAGGCTGTTCAGTCCAGTCCAGCAAACTAAAGAGACACGTCTGTTCACTATTCAGACCTCTAGAATTAATGGTATACACAGAATAGAATAAACACACATATGTAGGAAGATTACTTGATTAGATCGCTAATTAGAAAAAAGTGATTAAACTAGATCCGAGTTTGACTGACGAGCAGGGCATACACAGGTCAGAAGCGCACAAACAGCGTTCTTCATAAATGGGTGCCATTAGATCTCAGGTTGTTTTTGTGGACACCACTGGAACTCGCCCTCTTCAGCAGGATCTCACTCATGCATTGTACATCAGTATATAAAGTAGAATCAAATGTCTGATGTTAAGAAATTACATGATTACTGGATAAATCTAAATAATCACTGGTTTAATCATATAATCACCAGTTTCAGCCCTTATTATAACATAATGATAATCTTCACAGACTGCAAGAGATATGTAAAGTAAAATATCTCTTGCATAAATGCAAGCAAAAATAATTTATAGCTTGGATTTGCACACAATGATGATTCAGATGTGATACAAATGATTCCATAAAAATAAGACACCAAAGCAACTTACAATATACAGGATAAATAATTCTTGACATTTCTTTTAATATCATGTTTCCAAAGTACTTCATAAAAAATAGTAATTGATTGAAGTCATTATTGAATATAAAACTAATTATTATTGTAACAACCAAGTTTTTTCAATGACTGAACAGATTAAAAAGTACTAATGATCGAGTGGTGGCTGGATCAATTATGTGCGCACATACACACACACGCGCACACACACACACACACACACACGCGTGCACAAATCATACTATGTACATCATTTTTAATATACTACTATGCAAAAAACCCAGTTATCATTTGTTCTCTGCCTATTTCTCTCATTTCCTTCATCTGTCTTTTACTCTCTCATCTTCCTGCAGCACACCTGTGTGTGTCTCTTGCATGTGTGAGGTCTCCTCACCATCATGTAGGTAAAGTAAAAGCCCTACCCTGGCTTACAAGGCTTACTAACTCTGTTTGTGTGGTCTATTTGACTGTGATTCAGCTCAGCACTGGAGACCAATGTTCCTCCCAGACTGGGAGACTAAAAATAAGGCTCAGGTGACCATTAGCTAATGGCCTGGCCCTGCAGTTTATAGTGGCCACTCAAACAGCACAGGCTCAAGGTCACATCCCAAATTAACTCCACATTTAGGGACAGTGTGGAGAGCAGAAACAGAAGAGACATGTCTTGTGATACATGACTGACCAGAGGCAAAGCCAAGGCCCACCTAAAAAAAACGCCTTACTAGAACACTATAGAAACGTTCCTACAGTAATTTATTACACAAATATGATATGGCAAAAAAACATCCCTAATCCATCCATTCTATGCAAACAGTCTCTTCAGTCAGAAAGATTTGCGGTCACATCTCATGCGCGATCGGTAAAGTGATCCTCCTTTATCAACGTTTTGTATTGGTCGATATTTTTGAAACTGTGTCCTTTAAACGAGCATTGCCTAAACAAGGTGTCCCTTAACAATTTGTTTAACAAATACACCCTCTGAACTCACCATACTACTACTTATAAAAATACCTTAAGCCTTCTCTAAGCACTGTAACTCAAGTCCTGAAAGCTAAAATTAACAGCACAGCCTGGCTGAGGCAGATCTTTGCAGCCATTTGTCACCCCAAAGTCCACCAAGAGTGCATGACAAAGACGTATTTTATAACATCGGCTCAAAAGTATTACGTTTTGTAATATAATTCGGAACAATTAAAATAGGACCTGAAGATAATGGAGGCTAATCCTTGATAGCACCTGTTTACACCAGTGACAGGTCAAAGTGAAATATAATATAAAAATTTAATGCAATACTTCTTTAGTTATCAGGAGACCTTCTTTTTTCAACTAAACACTGAGACCTGTTTCTGCTTTTTGTTGCAATGTATTCTGTCCTGTATTACTATATAATAAGATTCTTTATTAGATCGCCTGTAATGTATTACTAACCATCTGTTATATGACCACTGATTTACTACTAATTGTCTACTAGTAACTAACCTTAGATGACTAGTCATCCACTAGTCATCATTTACTAGGTAACCAGTCAACTACCATGTTAAGAAATGACTGAAGGCTTTATGGCTATACACCACTTTGATACATTTATGTAATGGGTCTCAAAAACAGATACAGAGGGAGCCACAGAGGATCGGTTACAGCCATCCTCAACTGATCTCTAACCTGATCTACTGAGCAGTGCGTGTGTGCGTGTGCTTGCTATTGCAGTACACACAAACGGAAAACTACTGAACAAGCTTAAACATGCCAGAGCATCACAGGTGCATAAACACAATTAACAGCATTCAAGAATTAATGACTTCAGAACAGAGAAGAAGCTCTTATATGGACATTTTATCAAACACGATCAGACAGGAAGAAGATCATAAACAGACAACAGAAACAAAAGTTCATAAAGGATTGACTCACCTTCTTCTGGTACCACACCACAGCATCACGCACTTTGGAAGCCATTTACATGTCACGGGTCACCACATGGGTCATTTTAGGCTGCAAACAGAGGGAAGGGGAGAACAGAGGAGGAACAAAAGAGGAGGAGAAGAGATCGTGAGTCGGTGTGTTTGAGAGCGTAGCTCTCAGCAAGATTATAAAGCCAGGCTGTTACCTGCTGGGTAGGTGTGTCTAACACCACGTCACACACATACCCTCATTAATAGTGGGGAGTCAAATTCGTCCTCAAATCCTAACACTGTTTTACATCTGTTCTGTATCAGAACACCGATTTCTTTAGTTTTTACAGTTCTGAAAAAAGTATATAGTCATCCGCAATGCATGTCTTTTGCTAGGTAATTTGGATGTATGTATCAAGAAATACATTAAAGAAATGCCTACATTTTCTCCTTTTTTCTTCTAAAAGAAGAAACAAGAAGCACAACACAACGGCCCAATCAAAACAAGGAGGTACACAAACTCATTAACTTAAATGCAATTCACCTTGACCTTTTTACCTTACCGGCCCATCTCCCTGATATTAATGGTGTAACACAATAAATCATATCATTTGAAATTATATTACCGTGCACCAGTAGGTGAAAAATAAGTAGCAGAAAAAAAAGATATCACTATCATATATCATGATTCAACATAATTTCCCATTGGAAAAAAAAGTCACACAAAGACTGTCTAGTCACCACAAAAGACCCCAAAGAAACATTTACATGCATTCCAGATCCACAGCCTAGAGCAATTTAGCCTCACCCATTCACAGTAAAACCTAAAGTGTTCAGCCAAGAACAGGGCAGCCAATCAGAACAGAAGTCATTTACATACATACGTCTGTATGTAACAAAAACAGGCTACATATAGGGCACTTTAAGTGAACATTTATGTTAACTATGCTAATTAAACATGGACATAGTGATACACATGTGTTCTCTCCTTGAGAGAACAGAGCACAAATACTACATAATGGCTGTTTTAGTGGCTAACAAAGCCGACAGCAGTTAATGACCTGTTAAGCAGCCAAAAATAAACATCAGAAAACATGTTATTGCATTGTTTGCTATTGCTGCTGTACGTAATTATATGTAGCACAGGCCAAAAAGATCAGCTGTTTAAGAACCAAGAAGGCATCAGTACTCATCTGTCATTACTTTGCTTTCTCCCCTCCATCCGAGTGTCCGACTCAAACGCCACTGATAACAGGTCCCCAGTGAGACATTATGCACATAGACGCTGTACGGAAATCTAACACACAGATATAAATAAAACCCACCTCAAAGCCACATATGTCGTCACTGGCGCAGTGTCACATACAAACATCCAGAGCAGCTCAAAAGTTGTTTGTGGCAATTCCACCTCTTAATCTTGTAGGGTTGTCAAAAAAATAGATTCTCAGATGCTAATCGATACTAAAATTTAGTATCGACTTCGATATCAATTAAAACTGGTATCGATACTTAAATGCCAATTTTGCATCTGCCGGTTTACGGAAATAGCCGCCAGAATACAACAATTTTCAATTGGCACTGCAGCGGGCAGCCCCTCCCCCCGGCTACCTGGAGGACCCAGTGTTTACAGCCCCGTAACTCCGCAGGGGAACAACCAAGCGTAGCAAAATTTGGCTCTCATCTAGTGTTGCTTTCTCAATGAAGATTATGACTAAATATCATAATCAAAGAACATTTATCACAAGACAAAAACAAGACGCAACTTAAATACCAATACTGTATAGTGCCAGGGAGAGAGGAAAGACACACACACACAAGGTCTCTCTCTCTCTAATAATATTCAGGTATGTTCAGGCAACACACTGAGGGTGAAGACTTTTACCAGTTTTACAAATGTGGGTTTTATGGCAATAGACACAGACCAGGGACATCACTAGGACTGACAGACAAGTGGGCCCCCAGGGTTGTAGGAAGGAATTAGCGTGTACAGAGGGCTGAAATCTTTTCACCAAACCTTTCCTTTCACTTAAGGAAACAAGTAAAGTTAAACAATGAACAGTTATTTACACCGACTCATAGTACTGTTCTGTTGAACTGAGTACAAATATCACTAACAGAGAAATATTACTAAACGGCTCTGGTTGCTACTCGCTAACAAGCAGCACCGAGAAGTTTCGCCTGGGTCCTAATGCCTGCTACCTACACTAGCTTCAATAGCCACTACATAATTTTAATTAAATAATGACAACTAGACTTATTTTTTATTTCAATTCATATTCTTATTTCTATTCGTAAAGTGCGTACCTGTGATATCTTGTATGAAAAGTATAGTATATATATAATTTAAAAATAGTTTAGTAATTACTATATTTTTAGGGGGGCTAGTATGTGTCATAGACCTAATGAGGTCCATGACACATACATTTTCATTTTATTTGCACTTTTTTAGTGACGTGATGTTATTTAATTTATTTTTGTTTAAATTTGTTTGTGTACTTTTAAGTTCTAAAATAAAATGACGTAAATAAAATAAATGATGTAAATTCAAATCAGAATTGAATGGATGGACAGTATTCTTGAGTCTATAAGGTTACAATAAGGTTACAATAATATCAGAAGATAATAACCTTGTTTGAATTGTGAAATAGGTTTGAATAAAAGAATAAAAGTTTGTCTACTCACACTTTAATTCTTTTATTTAAAAAGTTTGTAGTTTTTTTCTCCCCCTGTAGTACCGAAAATAGTATTGAGTATCGAGTACCATCCTTAGTATTGGTATCAAGTTTGAAAATTCAGTATCGTGACAAGCCTATAATCTTTTACTGTGCATTGACACATAAGTTACAAGCTCTCAACAGCCCTATTATGACTCTCTTATTCACATACACTGCTTCTAGCGGAATAAGACATATTTATCCAGCATAACATTAGTTATAGCACCAAGGACCTCCACATACCTGCATTCATTAGGAGTAGGACTAGTTTGTCCTTTTTCCAAGTAAGGCTTTAGACGCAAGACTTTTAAAAAGCACAGAGATTACATTACAGAAACTCTGTGGCTAAGACCAAGAACTTATCCTATATTCTGTACTACACTATAAAAAAACTCAAAATAATAAAAGTAACTACCCACAACAAACTAAAACAATAAATACATTCTCTCTTTCAAATTACACATATTTTTACATAAATAATAAATGTAAATCGAAAAACTGCAGCTTCTATACCAACACGCAGGGTGCAAACAGCAAGGCTTCTGCTGAAAATTAAATACACGGCACTGCATTTATGCACATACTTAAATGTTGGTTAATTAAAAAGTAAAGATTATTATTTTATATTGCGTAAGAGGATTCTGAGATAAAACTATTACTTTATATTGCATAAATTCTTGTATAATCCTGTATTCTGAGAAGTTTGGCAGAAATTGACCCATGCACGATGCACCGCCATTATTTTTGGACAACAGGTTTTGACAAGCAGCATATGGCCGAGCCCTTGGGGAGCTGCACAGCTCCAAGCACTCAGCATGCACACACATACACACACCTCTATCGCATAGACAGGAATACTTTAGCAAGCAATCTCAAACAAAACACTATTTTTAGGGAGAGGAAATATTTCCTTTCTTCTTTTTTCCTTCTGAAGACGATTCTGGAGGAAGAGGTCGTGACCATCACACTTTACTCAAAGCACTGCAACATGCACTCACCAGTTGGCCTTGACATGAAAGAAACAGGCCTTTCATCCACCTGTGCTTCTGTGGAAGACAGAACACAGCAGTACTGGCTGTTGTGTATCTCCTGGCAGGAAATACAGCGGGATTAAATGAGTGTGTGTCCCCGAGTGTGTGTGTCCGTGTGTGTGTGTGTGTGTGTGTGTGTGTGTGTGTGTGTGTGTCCATGAGTTTTCCACTTAAGCTTTGAGCACTCTGTCCTCACTGAAGTTCAGTAGTTTAAGTCACTTTAATCCCTTTCTCTTTATTTCCTTTCTTGGCATCTGTCTCATAATATAAACTTTAGGGACAAGACAGAGCAAAACTACACAATGTCTCAGAGGGGGTTTAAAGGGCATCAATAGATAAAGACTGCGATATGAAATGGTAGGAACACAACAAATGTAGCAGTAAATCTGTTCAAAGACAACATGCAACAGTACTGAAACTGCAGTGACGCTTTTTGCCTGTCTTTCTCCCTGACCTTTGGGCTGTACCAATGTAGTTCTATCTGCAAAACACAGTATTGTTTATCTCGAAATTAAACCATTACATTTTCATGCACCATGAGGTTTAAACTTTGCCTGGTATTAAACCATTCTGCACAATGAAGAAAAATGCATGCACCACTGGCAGCATTCAGAGAGTCCACAGAGTGTTTGATCACTTGTGGTATTAAGGTACTCACTGCTCTAACCATAACCTACATAATGTACATATAGCAGCTCATGAGGAAGACATAGTACGTCTTCTTTGGCTTTAAGGGACAGTCAACATCTAGAGCTGGAATAACTGGCTTTACACTCAGTTAAGCCAAAAGACTGACAGCTAAATTAATCTTCTCTCAAACACATTCACACACTTATTTAGTCTTATGTGTATATATACATATATATACACACACACACACACACTATATATATTAGGGCTGTAAAGCGATTAATTAAAATTAACTAGTTAATCGCAAATCTGGAAAAAATTTATCGCAATTTAACGCAATTCTATGTCAACCCAATATATAATATATAATGAACTCACTAAGTCATCAATTTTACAAAGAAGGCTTTGTTTTTTCCCAACTCTGTCATACTTTTATAAGCTGTGAGATAAAAACAAAACTTAACTTTTGAATAGAAACTTTTGAATAGAAAATGCGTAACATCTGAAAATCTGAAATAATCTCTGTGTTAAGACAAAAACATAGCTTTAAATAACTTGAATTAAAGGACAAAGCCTAACTAAAGTCCTGCTTCTCGCTCCAAACTCCTGCAACTGTCGGAGACCCCTCCCTCCGCTGTCTCTGCCACACCTGGATGCTTCGCCTTGAGGTTATATGATAGTGATGTCGTGCTTCGGTGGTAATTGAATTCACTTTTGAAAAGCACACA
>JBBPDB010035820.1:0-11617 GCA_037974465.1 Brachypetersius altus | reverse complement strand
AATTCTTCCTCTGCATTTAACCCATTCACCAAGTGAAGCAGGGGGCAGCTACGAACACAGCGCCCGGGGAGCAGTGTATGGGGACGGTACCTTACTCAGGGTACCTCAGTGGTGCCCAGCTGCCCCATATATCTATATCTATAACTATATCTTTTATAGTTTCACTTAAGGATCATTTTGTGGCACCTTTTGTCCTTGAGAGCACATGTTACATAAAAATGAATCACTGTGACATCCTACCTTGTGTTGTCCTTATCTTTGTTAGTTTTCTTCCCTTGTTTTCCTCGCCTTGTGTTTCCAGTGGTTATCATGTTCGGCAGTATGGATTGCTGCTTTGGTGTTTTTTTCAGTCTGTAGTTCTACTCGTTTGTTTTCTGTTCTCAAGAATCTCAGTAAAGAACCTTTACATTTGCATTCAGGCTCATTTCATACTTCGTCAAACACATTTAAAAGCACAATGATCCTTAAAATCAAATGCTATTCCTGGCAATCAAGTTATTCAAGTTGTTGGTTGATTCTGAGCTTTGTAGTTATTTTTCTAAATGAACTTATTTCTATGTTTAAAACACACACACACACACACACACACACACACACACACTTATATACATATAGACACATACATGTACGTATCTATAAAGAAAGAAAAAAATTAAATAGTAATAAAAAATGGTTCTTGGATGTTTTTTCAAAAGAACAAGATTCATTTTTTAACCAGACAAGTAACCATATCTAAATTAAAAGGATGTTCTACAAAGAACCAGTGCCATTTCTTGAAGAATCATTTTTAGGGGGCACCACATTCAAAAAGACACCTCAGATTTTTATATTTGGTGTTTTCACAAGCCAATTAAATATAGCATCTTGACCCGTATCTGTTGAAACAGAACCTGATACCTCATTTAAAAAAAAAAAAAAGTAATCTTTTACATAATTTGAAAAGACCACCTGTTGTTTACATGGCAAGAGAACATTTTGAAAATGACTTAAAATCAAATCTTTTAATACTGACTTACATTAAATATGCCCCCCCTTCCCGTGCCACCCCATCTGCCTGGATCACCGGAGTACAGAGGCAGGGATCCCCACCCCCACATCCCCGCCGTCATCTCCTTTTTGGTTTTTCCCAGTGGTTTTATTAGTTTCACCTGTTCACCTTGTTCTCCCTATTTAAAGCCAGCCTGACCCAAAATGCTTTGTCCATTCACCATCGTGTTTAGCAAGACTGGCACTCAGCGCTATAGTGCTGCTTTTTCTCTCCCCCTCACTCCCTTGCAGCCCTAAAAGAAGTTCTCGACTAACCTGCCGCACCAAATTTAAAAGTATCTGGTCTTTCATTTAAAAGTTGGAGCAATGCACAGACTCTCCTGTTTTGCTTTTATTGTGTGTGTTTTGAACCTGTAAATACATGCAAGAGTAAAGTGTGACCTTCTAGCTCCTGGTCTCCGGTTTACGTACAATAAAGCCCTTTGATTTACTCCTTTAAATGCATCCCCTCCTCTGTGTGCCAGCCACCAGTCATGACAGAAAGTTAACAGTGTATTTTCCTTGTTTTTATCAAACATATTAAAAAATGACTGCAAATGGTTAATAAAATGTATTTTTGTATTGCATGCCTTATCTAACTCACATTAGAATATGTCCTTTACAGCATTGCTCTGATTTTGTGCAAACATGCTGCACTTCCATGCACTCAGAGTTTAAGACTTGTAAATTAAAGAAAGGAGAGTTACTGCATGAACAAAGGAGGTGAATCATTGGTGGTGCTTGTGGGACTGTATGTGTGCTCAATGTGTACAAATTCTTATGGATGTGTATTTATGTGCGTGTGTGTGTGTGTGTGTTTGTGTGTGTGTGTATTTGTGTGTGTATTTGTGTGTGTGTTTGTATGTGTGTGTGTGTGTGTGTGAGTGTGTGTGTGTGTGTGTGTGTGTGTTTGAGATGATGTGTATTTGTGTTTGTGTGTGAATCCAGCGAGTTTTGAGGAGGCATCAGGGGAGGGGATATAATAATACGGGTGACTCATGCCTTTGCGATATTGAGATCGTTCCACGCAAAATATGCAGCATTGTGTTTACTTCACACACACATCGGCTCCTCCTTCCTATGATACATCTCTTTCCGAGTGTTCTCCGAGAGGCCTGAGAGTGTGCTAATATATGAAGACATCGCTCTCTCATTTCTGCCTGTGTTGACATCCCTTTCAGCTGCCTAACTGGGGCAATAGAAGGGAGTCTGGGATTACTTCAGGACAGAGGGAGCTTGATTTGAGATCTGACCTTAAACTGAGCGGAATTTCCAGCCCTACGACTGTCACCGAATGATCTGGCGCCTGTAATTAAATCCAGGAGCGAGTGACATTTATAGATTCAGTCTGTTTCTCAGGTTCTGCGTAAAATGCTAATGAGTTTTGTAGCTGCCCACTAAATTTGGCATGCTGACAAATGCATCAGGCTGCGAAAACGTCGTGTGAGGATTCGCTCTCCCGCGCCGGGGAAAATATGCAGGAGATGTAATCCTCACTCAGTCAGCAATCACTTGCACAGGAGGGCAAAACGGGCGAGGCCGAATGAGCTGGTGTTGAGTTATTTGACCTGATTAAATGAGACCGGCTCTCTGCAAGGACTGTGTGCTGTGGCTGGGCTGTCTCATGCTGCTATCTCTGATAGCAGACCTGCGTTCGCCTGCTGGGCATGTCAGCAGGTGAGCGGAGCAGCCGAACCAAACGGTCAGCCGGAAACTCCTGGATTACCAAACTGTAGCCCCATTTTATAATGTCTCAGTAACTAGCTTTGCTGTATTTAGAGATTCCTTTGACCACCTACAAAGGGTCACAGGAGGCAAAGCAAGGCTGTCGATGAGAGATCAGAGTAAATACTTTGTGGACGCAAGCATTGGAGACACACTGCATACTTCTGTCCCTTTCAGATAGAACTATGGTGTAAACGTGGTGGGAGTATTGGGTCGGGCATGAAGTTCCTGCATCTTCGCATGGTTACAAATTCATGTAATCATCCACAAACAAATTTATGCACATAATTATAATTATGTATGATCAGACTAAGACAGTTTATCACACTCTTTTCCTAAATGGCTCTTATAAAACTGAAATACAGCCTGTACATTATACCTTTTTACAGGTGATTTTTAACCCTTTTAAATCTATCACCATTCCTCAACGCGGTCAGCATAACATCGCTTTCCAATAATAAGAATGATAAGTCACAGAGTGTAAAAAGCTTTTAACCCTATATTACAAGCTAAGTCTGATTATTCAGTAATTAAACTGACTGCAATGCAAACTGTTTGAGTAATTGCTAACAGGGAAATCTACCAAATTTCCAAAGTTCTGTATGTGAAATATAAGCAGTGTGAAGAAACTTCCTGATTTCTTTACAGAGGTGGTGAAAGGAACAAGAGTTTGCAATACACAGCAAATACAAAAATTTTATATAACATCTAAATAACACTGATTAATCTACATGTGTGGTAACATAGCGGTAAATATGAAAAAACAATCTAAAAACTTTAGGCAGTATAATCACAGGCATTTCATGTGATAAACTGTGACATACAGTAGGTTTCTGAGGCATTACATGCAGATGTCACTACTGCTGTGAACAATATTGCATTGTTAAGTTTGTCCCATGGTGGTGCAGTGTGTAGCACTGTTGCCTCATGCCTCCAGGGTGGTGGGCTGGTCTTGTGTGTGTGGAGTCTCCTTGCGGTGGCGTGTGTTTCCTGCGGGGTTTCCAGGTTTCTGCTACAGTCTAAATATGCTATATAGAAGATGCTTCTTCACACTCAAATCTACGTACAATAAAGTACTTTATTACAGAAGCATATTCTGTAGGATATGCACATTTTCCTATGTTTCCGTCTATTACAAGACACAAAGGTTAGCTGTTAAATTCAAAGATGTGTATTACATTGGGAAAATCTAAAAGATGCAAAGCAAAGGATTTCCAGGATTGGGAGTGAAAACCACCGGCCAGACAGGCTCAGCCTTTGTATATTTTCTTACAAGTTTTCTTACAGTTGTAACCATTCCTAAACCTCCTTTGCTAACTCCTATAAATCTGTCGTGAGAACACTTTCCAAGCTAGGCACTGGAGTCTAATGGTTCTTATTCTGTTGCCCATGCACTCCCTCCCACAAGCTTGGCAATAATTACCGACTTTCCGCTCTCCTCCGCTGTACCTGCCAGCGCCATCCACCTCCCTAACAGGAGCGATTAGACACAGCAAAAGCAGCGCGTGTCCATCCCCAGAACATGCCTTATCTCCTTGAACTGCCAAACAATCGGCCGGGGTCGCAATCTCCTACAGGAGTGCTAATCGATGCTCTTGCTATAATTTTGTTGGAAATAATAACACATCTGTAGGAGAAGAAGGATATTAGCATGGATGGCTGTGATTTGCACAAAACTGTGAGGAAGAAAGAACCTGGGAATGATTCTTTAGTGTGCTGGGTGTACACAGTTAACATGTTAGCAGCTCAAGGGGATAATTCCTTAAAGGGGTCCTGAAAGGATCAGGTTTAACCATGCCACAGTCTGCAGATGAACAATGACACCATCTAAGCTGTCTACAGGCTGGCTGTCTCATCAGCAAATGGACTGATGGAGGAGAACATAGTCTGTGCTGCTCAGTTTTCGCCTTCCTCTCAGCTCGTGAAGTATATTTTAGTCAGAGAACACTTCTGGTGTCGAAGACGTCATGGCCACAGCCAGAGGTGTGAACCATGATGCTCCCTAACTAGGTGTCATGGAAGTAAGCCGTTACACGCAGGCCCTGGACAACTACGAACACACAAGCAAATACACTATTGCAGTCAGAAAACGGGATTAGCTAATGATTGATGCTTTGAATGTTCCAAGTGTATGAGAAGTGTAATCAGTGGCGGCTGGTGAAAAAAACCCCAATAGATTTCCCTTCCTAGTCTAGTGTAAGCATTCAGTCAGAAAATGACAGCAATTTCACAATCATAATTTAATTTCCTTCTCAAAATCAGCAGTTTCACAGAGTAAATTAGCAATCTACAGATATATTTGGCTCCGCCAGGTTTGGAAAGGAATAGTATCCAATACAATACAATACTGAAGTTCTAGAGATTAGTTAACAGCAATGGTAGGATTTCAGCTGAATCTATACAAATCAACTGTGTGAGTGTGTGTGTGTGTGTGTGTGTGTGTGAGTGTGTGTGTGTGTGTGTGTGTGTGTGTGAGAGAGAGAGAGAGGGAGTGAATGAAAGAGAGAGGGGGGAAGGTTTCTAAGGTGAGTGAAGGTCTGAGTGACTGTATGAAAAGAAAGAGGGAGAGAGGGATGGTGTGAGAGTGTGTCTGATTCTAAGGTGAGTGTAAGATTTCTGTGTGTGCGAGTGACTATGAAATGTGGTGAGGTGTGTGTGTGTGTGAGTGTGTTTTCTGAGCTGGGTGTATGTCTATGAAACACAGTGTTGACACAGTGTTGCTGTGAATACAAACTATGACAAGAAAGCGTGATTATTGTCCAGAAGTCAGAAGTCTAGTTCACTAGCCAGAGAGAAATAGGCTGTATGTGTTTCTGAGACATTATAGCCCAGTTCCGAACAGAGAGACAACACTAAGCAAAACTAACAATAATACCGAACACAAATTATGTTTAGACTAGCCAGATTTAAAGAAGCAAATGCCCCCATGTTGGAAAAAAGTGTATGTAGGAGGTTGCTTTACCAGGTTTAACTGATGGGCATAACAGTGAATGTAGTGAACGTTAGAATAAATGTACCGTACCTTATTCACATTTGCTGTGATACTGTACCCTCAACCACATTTGTGTCACCTTAATAAAGAGTTAGACACATTTCAAGCAGATTGATGTTTCTGGGCATCCATTTATGAAAAAAATATGACTATATGACTACATATAGGTAAGTGAAAATTTTGAAAACGCTGCCCCTTTGAATATTACGGAACAGTTGAGTCCTCCATGTGACAGAGGTAAGAGTACAAGACACAGCGTTTTGCAATGCAGCCTTTGATAAACCTCCTGTAAAAGATTTCAGTTTACAAAGACCAGAGCAGAGTGCGTTCCATCTGTCATGTCTGGGGAAATTGAATAAAAAAGGAGCTTTAGAGACTTTTGGACTTCATTTATGCAAAAACCTGACAGCAGAAGCCAGCACTCAAGGCTCGGTCTGCTCTGAATACGTTCAATTTTAGAAGCATGAAATAGAACAGATTCAAAAGGAATAGATTATTGATCTCAGGCCCACATTAGCGGGCTTTCCAATCAATTCAGCTTGAGATTTTGTTCTTGTGCCCTCCTCCACACTGCTTTTAGTAACATGCCGTCATTGGTGATGACTTTCTAAAATGTGTGAAAATGCATTAAAACTTCATTTATGCACAGTTTTGCCCTTTTTAAAAAGGAACCCTCCTACACTACACTTTTAGTAGCATGCCGTCACTGATAATGAATTTCTAAAATGTGTGAAAATTAATTTGAAACTTCATTTGGGTTTTATTTTGTTCTTTTAAAATGGATACCCTCCTCCACATTGCTTAGTTACATCGTCATTACTGATACATTTCTAAACTACATCAGAATCTATGTGAAACTTTATTTGATTTCAAATGCGAGGATCAGCTTGTTTATGCTCTGTATTGGCATGATCATATAGATTATGTGCCTATTTACCTTGTAGGTCCCTCTGATTAGAAAGCCAGTCAAATCTGAATGAAATGAAATGAAACAATGTTCCAGATTGAGATTATCTGCCAATATAATGCTAAACTCATAAATTCCCTTAATCATTAGGACATTAAATGAATGTTTTATACAGTCATTGGGATATTAAATGAATGATTTCTGGGAATTCAGAATTCACAGAAATAAGTGTATATCTTAACCATTTGCATATCTGATTAAATAACAGCCACAAGTGTCTAAGGCTTCACTCTGTTATCGGGAGATTGTGGGTTGGAATTACTTTATACATTTAGTTGTTGTAACTTTCTGTCAAATATAGTTTCTGCTTTTTTCTTGACCCTGAAAGATGAATGATGCTCGCACTTAGCGGCTTTTCTCTGAGATTAAATAAATGAGCAGGTGGTCTATGACTTTTACTCAGTACTGTAACTCAGAGCCCACAGGCAGCTCAGCAAACCAGGTACTGACACAAAAAGTGATTATTCACTTGTTAATTGTGAGCTTTCCCATAACCCATCTTGTAAAAAGAGGCACGCTGTATTTACCGGTAGGTGGAAAATGTCTGTTAACAAGTGACAAATGTGAGACCCTCAGGCTCGCTGCTTCATAATGAAGGAAAATGACATTAATCTGGAGATTCAACACGGAGAGACATCAAAGCAGCCACTCTCTGAAATGAGCTACAAACTCCTTATTAGATATTCACAAATCTCCTAGGATACGGCCCACCGAACACAATAATCACCAGGCGAGCTTGTTGCCTGCATTGTGAACGCTCTCCGCGAGCTGCTCTCCACAAAAACATCTGAAGCTATCTCACGTGCGTTCGCTAAGAAGAAAAAATAAAAGATAACCCTCATTTTCTCACAATCTTTCTTCTTCTTCTTTCTATTCCCCTGCTACATCAAGCCAACAGCTCGCCTGTATGTAGACGGGAAATGCAAGAGAAACTGAAGTGAGGAATCAGCCAAGATGCAGGCAGGGGCACATGGCAGGCAACTTAGGAGGTCTGTGCCAGTTCATCGCTCTCACACACGTCCGGCTGATACAGTCACAGAAACACCATGAGAATGTCGTGCTGCCTCGCTTTTTAAAGAGCCACACCACCAAGTGAGCACGCGACTCTGAGCAGGTCTGGTGTTCGAAGAAAGAAAAGACACTGAAAGATAGCCCCCACTGTTACATCACAAACACACTGAGCCAACCTGTTAGATCAGACAGCAAGCGGGGAGGATAATAGCCTGAGGGGATTTGTAGTGGGGGAAAAAAGAAATTGTGTCTAGAACATATGCACGGCGTGCAATTACCAGGAGACAATCTGTTCAGCAGAAGTCGCCAAGTGTTTGCTTTTGGCCCCAGACTGTAGCAGAAGAGTCCTGCTGCAGATGGAGATGATCTTTATCTGATACAAATAATAACATGTTGTCCAAGATACATCTCCATCAATACATTAAGTGAGCCCAACAAGACCATTCTTTTACATATCCCCCAAAAAACAGACGATTATTTTACATATTCCATTTGCTAACAGTTTACTATTGGGCTTAGATTCTGACCATAGAATAACTTTTTCAACAGCCTTAAAATTCAGACATACACTGTCTGCACTGTAGCAGAAGCGGAGACCAGCGTAAGCCCTGAGACGTGTGGGCTGTATGAAGCCATTCGCTCCCTGAAAACCGTTAGTGTGTAGTTCTTAAAAAAACATATTCATAAAAAGATACATATGGTTCTAGTAAGAATCCTTAAATTGTTTTACATGAGGTGACCTTTGAATGGTTCTTCAAAAATAGTTCTTTAAGGAGTCAAACACATAGATCAAAGCAAGGGCACGTGGAACAGTGTATAGCAGGGGTGTCGAACTCCAGTCCTGGAGGGCCGGTGTCCAGCAGAGTTTCATGGTAGTTCTCCTCAAACACGTTCACTAAACCTGACCACTAACCGGTGAGGCGAACCTGGTGTTTCTGAGCAGGGAAATCATCAAAACTGGCTGGACCATGGCCCTCCAGGACCAGAGATCGACACACCTGGTGTATGGTATTGTGCAAAGCGAGTCTCTTGAACTAGAAATCTGAAAAAAATTCTATTCTATACATAGTCACATGTCATAGAATGGAGTGGAATCAATAAGAAAATCAGAATTAAATGCTCCTCAGCCTCAATGAGATATCAAATAGAACAGAATTAAGCCAGAGTTTGGCTTCGCCAGATTATCTGTGGCTTACCCTTGAAGTGGCCCAGTGAAAGCAGATCAGAAGGAAGGTCTGCTGAGATGACAGGGTCCATTTAGACAAGAGACACGAATGTGTGCTTTAGGTCTTCACTGTTGTCACTTGATCAAAGGAGTTTTCTATCTGTGTGGTTAATGCTTCAGCGGCCAATTTCTCCTCAAAGAAGATCTTTCATTAGAGGTGCAACTAAAGAGTCTTAGGGGTTTAAAGTAACTCACTGAATCTATCTCTTACACATTATCATACGCACTATGTACTGGATGCACAAATTCATTGTGTCAACGCAGGCAAATTCAAAAGAATCTGAATTTAATGGCACTGAAGTGACTCACAAAACGTTCTGTAGAGAAACGGGTGGAATATCTTTATTTGTCTCTTTTTTCTGCTCTATTCACACAGTCCGATTACACTGTTGCCACCAGAGACAAAAATGATCTTTGATTTCCATAATTATATCTGTGGGTCTCCAGATGATGATCCTCCCATCTCTATTGTTCTCATTGAGAGAGCTGATACTCTAGTGCTACAGCAGAGGCCAGCGTAAGGTAAAGTGCTTCTCTATGATACTTAAGGTGTAACACTCTCATACTGTAATTTTCTGTGACTGATAGCACCTTTAAAGCTATAATCTGTTCATTTGTATAAAAAAAAGTTTATAGCATAAGATTTATTATATTTATTTTTGCATCTTAAACAAAGACCTTGCAGATGACCACAAACACACAGACAAACAAACCAATACTGTTTTATTACTGTTTTTGTCAATACCTGTGACGGAATGTACACTTACACTTACTCTTACTCTTACTCTGTACATATATACATACATATACTCAATATTAGGGCTGCACGATATTAGGAAAACATGTGATATGCGATAATGTTGTTGAGTGTTGCGATGGCGATATCATATGCTATAAGTAAAGGCTTAACCTTTATAATGTTTAACCGTTCTGCTTTGGATTTGCTGGTAATATAGACTCCAGACGCTGACTAGTCTATGCAGAAAAAAAAGAAATGCAGTATTTCCATTCCAGCATGTTTGGTTTTAAAGAATTTACTTAAACAGAGCAATTAATGCCTCCCACATAACATTAGAACCATTGAACATTGTTATAGTATGTTCGTAGCCAGAAAAAATAGCAAAAGGAACAATCTATAACAATTGCACAGAAGATGAAGACACTGTCCAGTGATTTTTTTGCCCTCTTCTCTGGGGCGCTGAGTGAAGAGCTTTGGAAAAACACCATTTATTGCAGTTCTTTCGCGATATGTATCTTGCGCATGTTGATATCGCGATGATGGTAAATTTCCAATATGTTGTGCAGCCCTACTCAATATGTATATATTTTTTTCAATACATGGGTCAATATTTATGTTTTTGTACTAATTGTATTGTATAGTGTACTTTGTATATTGTACTGTCCTATAGTTTCTATTATATTGTTTTTGCTTGTGGGACTAAAGGTTTATCTTATCTTATTTTATTATAATGTAGATGTAATTGAGAATAAACATGCCAGAATAAAAAGAGCAACATTTTTCATCCACTTTCCATCTTGTGTTGTGTTTTCCTGCTATGCGATCTTACGTGATCCGGCATGCAATGTTTAAATCAATGATTTAAGATGCATCATCTATGCAACCAGTTCCCAAAGAGGTTGCATAGATGACTCAACCTTTTCATTTTCTAATAATTGTAAAGTAGTCCTATTACACACAGGACAGCAATCCGAGTTACATAAACCCAGAATATTTCTTAGATACGAAGAAGTCTAGCCCTAAATGTTTAGATGCTGGTTTAAACTGTGAAACATTGTGCATCATGAGAGAATTCACTAAATATGAAATGGGTAAACCACCTTTGGTTTTGTCTTTAGATATTTTTTTTTTTTACAAATGAGGTGTAGGAGTGGGATGAAACCTTTTAAAGCACATTATGTAAAGTTTCCAAAGAAGAAGCCAAAAATAGTTTTAAATTTTAAAACAATTTAAAAGAATCAACTGTTCTTTGCTTGATTAAACTGTTCTTCTCTACACCTTGACAATGGTTCTTCAAGAGGTCTTTATCCAAAGATACTTAGAACCTTTTTAGAACCTTCTTCTCTATCATGGGAAACCAGTTGTATATGGAGGTTCAAAGGACCATTTAAAAAAAAAGTGTTGTAACAACACCACGTAAATGTACCATTGAAGGTACAAAAATTGTCTTCAGGTTGAGGTTTTTTGCTCAGCTAATGGGTCTTTTGAACCCTGGAATATTATACCATTTTAAAATTAAATATAAAAAGCTATATACATGTATAAGAATGATTTCATGTGAAATGTCTTTCATTTTGACCAACAAAATGGGTTCTACTTTTGTTACAAGTTAAACAGAAAGAATGTAGGCCTTTCAAAAGCATGCATGAGGAGCAAACTTGATTTTTAAAAATTTCTGAAAGCTGTTAAATTGTGACTTTTATGGAACTCAACCAGATTTAGAAGCAGCTGTTTTTGTTACCAAAAGGTAGAGAGAGATAGAGAAAGAGGGGGAGAGAGAGAGAAACCGAGAGAAAGTGAGTGAGGAAAAATGTGTGAGTGTGCGTGTATGAGACAGTGACAAAGAGGAGGGGGAAGAGAATGTGTGTGTGTGTGTGTGTGTGTGTGTGTGTGTGTGTGTGTGTGTGTGTGTGTGTGTGTGTGTGTGTGTGT
>JBBPDB010035804.1:0-11618 GCA_037974465.1 Brachypetersius altus | reverse complement strand
CAAACACTGTACCTGCAGGAGACACTACACACAGATCTGAGATCAGTATAGAACTAGCTTCATCACAAACACTGTACTTGCAGGAAACACTACACACAGATTTGAGATCAGCATGAAAAACACAACAAAACTCACATAAACACATCTCTGATGATAAGTTTGACATGTTGATCTGTGGAATTATGCTAAAATCACCACCAATGTGAAGCGGCATCAGTCACAACATCATTCCAAGTCGCATGCACACATAAAACTGTTTGTGAATCAGTGAACTGTTCCACCATTGTTCTAAATTTTGCATTAAAGGCAAATTATGCCATTTTCTCTTGGTCAGTTGAAAACAAAGGTGTATCTTAGAGAAACAGATTTCCTTATAGTGTTGATAGGAACCAGGGATCTACAACACATATCTGTCTGTTTAACTTAGTGTCGAAAAAAGCCTTGTAACTGATGAAAAAAAAAAAGCTGGACAAAAATGATTCCTTTTTAGAAAGCACTTTTCCTTATAACACTCTGCACGTACCTCTCTATCATTTACTTTTAATTCTATCATCTATCTCAGCCGTCAGGAATCATATTTGTAACATGTCAAAAAACTTCAGCGCTAAAATCATCAGCACCAATGAGAACAATTCTGTCTCTAAAGTGGCACATCAAACCGCTCTAAATGACTTTTATTGTGTATAATTTTTGCTAAATTGAGAGAATCACAGTTTTGGTTGCATTTCTGCTCGGTGTATCGTTAGTTTCTGGCTTGCATTTTCATGCCATTAACTAGTTTAGAGCTATGTTCATTCAGAAACATCACAATGGAGAACTATATCACATGAGGCCCTCTAGCCTTACCATATGTACGGTTTAGGTTAATGGGTATATTTAGCAAAATACTTGTCAACTTGCAGTTCATTTCTTGTTCATTACACATTATCCTTATCATTGACTGAGCGCATGAAATAAATGACCTAAATGTGCATAATTCCACCATTTGTCGAGCATACAAGTGAACTCAGAAGATGCTAAGACTACGCTAAGGAAGAGATCCTCATATTACAGAGGTGCGCTCTCTTTCTCCCCTATAAAAGCGTATTTGAGAATCTGTGATGGCGTCTGGATGCACAGCTGTCTGCTTGTGAAACAGAGTGAAACGAAATTTAATCGGTTCCAGAAAACTCGCAGCAGGAAAGTGTGTGGAATGACAGCTCTCCTATGCTCTAATGTCATTCCAAAACATGTTGGGTGGTGAGGATGAGTGTGTTAATGAGGGAGGGATATTGCCATTTTGCTGCAGTTGGATGGTGACCAACTGCCTGGTGATCTAAACACAAGCAGAATATAGTAATGAAGGAAATGGAACATGCAGGTAAACCAAAATAGAAAGTGATTAGCATGTATATATAGATCAGCCATAACAGACACATTGCCTAATATTGTGTCAGTCTCCTTGTGCTGATGAGGAAAATCTGGCACCAAGATGTTAGCAGCAGAAGAGCTGTGAGATGTGGTGTAGTCTCTGTTGATTGAACTAGTTTGTCCAGATCATTAACCTGCTGAAAGAAGCCACTTTCATTACGGAATACTGTTGCCATAAGGAGGTTTACTTGGTCTGCGATGCTGTATAGGTATGTGGAAAGAATCAGAGTAAAATTCACGTGAATGCCAGGATCAAAGGTTTCCCAGCAGATCATTGCCCAGAGCATCACACTGCCTCTGCTGGCTTGCCTTCTTTCCATACTGTATCCTGATGCCACCACATTGTCAATTAAGCAGCACATCCAGCTGCCTACATGATATCAAAGAAAATGGGATTCCTCGCACCAGACCACTCCTTTTGCTCCGTGTTCTAGTTCTGATGCTCACATTCCCATTGTAGACACTTTTGCTGGCTTACAGGGATCAGCACGGACACTCTGACTGCTCTGTGGCTACACTAGCTGAGATGCACTGTATGTTTTGACACCTTTCAGTTATAGCCAGCATTATTTTTTTTAGCAGTTTGTGCTACTGTAGCTCTTTTCTGGGATCAAACTAGAAGGGCTTGTCTTTGCTGCCCATGCTCCTCAAAGTGCCTTAGGCACCCATGCATCTGTCACCGGTTCACTGTTGTTTTTTTAAAAATATTGGAACAAGGAGAAGTTTTATGTTCATGTAGGTTCTGTTTGATTATTTCTCATTTTGTCCCTTTCTTCAAAAAGTTCTGCCTTTAAAATGATTTTCGCAACTCTTTAATGTGTTTGACATATCGTTTATAGCATAAGCAGGACATTTATGTCCTCGCAAAATGCCACTGCCAGCTGTAACAGGTGCATATCTTCAATTCAGCACACATCTCAGTGCACACCAGTCTAATGTCAAGGCTACCAAGGTCAGCAATTGTCGCAGCTGGTTACTCCCTTCACATTTAATTACCAGATATTGCAGCCATTTCTGCCCATTTACTGGACAGCTGCTTTATTTTAGGAACTGAGGACCAAAGGGCCCTCAAACGTTAAAATTGTAAAAAGGATCAGCGCTCAACTTTTATTCTCTACATTCTTTTAGAAGCTGTCGTATTGTGCGTCTAAACTTTCAATATAAATAGGAAGTCAGTTATTAAACTTTTGCTATGTAAGTTTTCGCTGCAGTGTCCTTTTTCATTGTCCTTCCTGCAAAGCGTTCTATGAGTTGGTCTGAATAAGCGCTATAATGATGTAGCTGTAAAGGTAAGTAGAGACCAGTGGGTGTTTTCGATCAATATCTGATGTTTTTGTAATAAAGCACTTTCAGGGAAAGTATACATCAGAACTGAGCTTATCAATAAGGCTCTGTAATGCTCTGTATTGGTCTGCATTAGCCCATGTAAGAACAGGCTCTGTGGGGTTACTTGCGCAAGATCCAACATTAGCTAGGTCTGGTGTTGGCGTCAATGAGGTTACCAATGGTAGACTCAGTGTTAGCTTCAATATTAGCATCAAAGGCGGCATCCATGGATAGACTTAATGCTCGCTTCAGTGGGCTTTCCCACATTAGAGCCGACATTAGCTTTAGTATTAGTCTCAATGGGCTCACCCATGTTAGCCTCAGTGTTAGTGTCAGTGTGGCTACCCATTTTAGACTCAAAGTATTAACGTAAGGCTCACCTCAACATTAGCATTAACATGTTAATTCATACCTCAGCATTACCATGTTAGTGCCAGTGGGGTGCATGTAACAATCGCAATATATCACAGATTATTCAGATTTATCAAGCTTAGGGTTAAACATCAAGTTTAAGGTCAGTTAACATTCAGTTAAGTAGACAAGGCCTCACCTACTTTTTGCTTAGGGGTTTCAAAGATTAAAACAAAATGTGATTAATTACAACAACTTCAGATTAATTACAACTTTAGATTAATTACAACAACTAAAAACCTTTTACTTACTGGAAAAAGAACAAGGGCATGCAGTGTCTTCTTTTATCAAGTGGAAACAAAACAGATTTGTTTCCCATGAAAAATAAGTATAAGCCCATTGTTTTTTGTTCCCCTTCCACAACCACTCAGGTAGTCTTTGCTGGAGAAAATATAGCGCTGCACATTTCTATATAGTTACCTCACGGTTGCCTTTAAAAGTAAATCTCAGTATCATGTCATCAAGTGCAGAGCTTAGTTATGCATGCATGAACAATAGATATATGTATTTATGATCCTAATGCTGCAAAATATAGCTGCGACCTCATAAAGGATGCTGCATGCCCTTGTTTTGTACCTGTCAGGCCATATTTCAGACTTATTGAAAACAGCAGTGTACGTGAGCTGAACTCTACCTTACTGTGCATACAGAGGGCTAACCTTGGCTTTATCAATAGATCCACCTTGAGGGCAAAAGCCCTTTGTAATTACACACCTATCTCTTTTGCCTTGTACCTATTCTCACAGTACACTAGCACACATACACACACACACACACACACACACACACACACACACACACACACATATACACATCGCTATATATCTTATGTGTGAACAGTGAAAACAAGATCTAGGCATACTCTAAGGTCCAAACAGTAAAGTAAGACGTGACACTGCTATAGACTGATTCACTCTGCTGTTCTGAATAGCTTGAGCTGTTTGGCACATTATAGCTGACCAAGCTGGATGTAATGAGGAAGATTTACAATGCAGTCAAACGTTGGGATAAAGCGAGCTTTGTGTAAGTGGAATTGTATTTCTCGCTAAAGTTTGCTCATTTCGTCTTGGAACTCTTCCAAGGCTTATGCTAGGTATCCTTCCGAGCCCGAGCCTCATAATCTCATGAGAAATTAGTTCCTGAGTGAACTGCGATATGTTGGAAGGACTGTACGAACCAAATCATTATCGTGGGTCTGCTGGATCAAAAGGTGTTCACAGTTTTGCCTGTAGGTTGTCAATAAAGCCCTGGAAAATAGAGGATTTTTTTATGCACATTGCTTCATACCTAAAGGAGATCGACTTCATCCAGTTGCAAAAACATGAAGTCTTTCAAGCAAACAGCCCCTGGTATCATTAATAAATAATGCTAAGTGGATAAAGCAGAAGATTTTCATGTTTTTCTCTTTTATGTAACAATTATTTCTTGCAGTGTTTCTGCCAACATATTCAGTAATATTGAGTTAGCAGTATATTCGGTACAATTAACCCACACAGTTTATTAGAAACACCTTCCCTGTGCTTTGCAGGTTTATGGTACACTGTAGACTGTTGCTAATTTCCAGGCTCTTCTGCTCTGTCCATCATTGGAAAGGGACCAACATAGGACCACCACTAACTAGATATTATTTTAACACAGCACACTCTACCATGCCACTAGCTTGCTGGTGTCCACCATCATCAATAGTATCTGCCCCCGTGGTTTCTCTACAGTGGTCCCTGTGCATTGATTTACAGGTGAGAGGAAGAAGATAAATCTTGCAGGCTACAGTACCCATATAGTGTGCGTTCCTGTAGGCTAAACTCAGAACTCGGAGTGTGGACTATTCTCTCACTTTTGATACAGATCTGATGAAGTTAATGATCTAAGCTACTACCATATGACCTTACTGAACTGTGAAGGCAAAATATCAAAAGTCAAGGCACTTTTACTTGCTGTGCTGTTTGAAAATCAGTCATTAACATTCATGCAAACACTGAAGCTCTATTGATGTCAGTGTGAGCCAGTGGGCAGATAAAGGTCCCCTATGGAAGAACACAGATAAAGGCAAGTCTTCTATCCTTCCTTATCAATGAAATGACATTGTCTGTTTCCGATTGTGCAGGTGTCAGGTGAGCAATTTTTAAGAAATAGAATAAGAAAATTTTTTTCAACACATAGCATCTGAAGGTAGCACCTGCATTTTAAAACACTCTTCTTCTATGACAGGCCTATTCAACCGGCGGCCCGTGGGCCAGATCCGGCCCTTTTGAAAGTATATATGGCCCACCAGACTGCCAGTCAATCAGTGTGTGATTTGTGTAATTTTTTTTTTTTTCGTTTGATTTAATAAAGTTGTGGGTTTTGGATCATGATTGGCTGGTAGTCCCCCGCTATTTTCGTCAAGATTGGTTATCTGCTGTGTTGTATTAAATTGGCCAATCCGAGCAAAGAAGTTACATATTATTAGCCAATCGCAGCCGAAGGAGGCGGGGTTTCTCAGAAAATGGGTGTGTTAAAGAAAAGCAGAGCAAAGCTGGCAATAATGAAAGAGAATCCAGTCACACACACACACACACACACACACACAGCAGGGGGGGGGTCTTTGTAGTTTTAGCCTGGTGATGTATCTACTCTTACAACTTTAATGATCACCCAGACGGCGTTAAAACTGGCATACTGGACGGAATACCGTCAGCCATCTCCGCAACAACCCCCTGTATCATCCCCGCAACCAGACACCCCCTCCAAAAAACAGCCGCCGGCGCGTAATCCCGTTAGCAAGGCCCCCCCCCACCAGGAATGACAGTGAGGACAGCATGATATTCTGTGGCCCCGAACCCCCAGTGACTTTCCTATCCGGCCCACTGGCTATTAAAGTTGAATAGCCCTGTTCTATGAGATAACAGCTCTTTCTTTCTTTTAGTTCCTCTAAAGGTCTGAAACCTCAAGTTTGGAAGAAATGAGCAAAAGTGCATCAATTCATACTTTGATGTTTAACAACTGAAGAAAACAGAGACTCAGCATCTCCTGGGCTGGTGATTCAATGCTGGGTTTGAAACTGCAAACAAGAATCAATTCTGTACAATATTCATAAGTATTGATCCAAGTAGAACAGTGCAAAATACAGGATCAGCCCCAGCAAGGGACCCACGGAAGAGCGAGATTGTTCTGTATTTACAGGCGGCCAATTAGCTGTAGTTGCTTCAGCTAACCTCAGTTACTTTGATGTGCTAGCCTAATGGTTTAAAAGCACGACTAAATTAATGAACAGCTTCCACAGTTAAGCACACAACTGCATGCACACAGCCCATTCGTGACTTCAGGGGAAAGTTTCATGATTAGCCTGAAAGATTTTATTTATTTAATTGTCCTTTTGCATCTCATTATCTTTCCATTAAAGGCAGTTTGTACAACTTTTACAACTATTCACTTAACAGTCTCCCCCTGCTTATCTCACGCAAAGAAATGCCTCTGGCTTTGTTCAGCACTGTGTACCGTCTTTGCTCTTCTAGAATACTGCTCAGGTATTACAATGTTATTAATGATATGTTCCTCTTAAGTGTACAAAGGAGTCAAAAAAATCACAATCAAATGAATTGAGAAGTATGTCATTAGAATATGCAATAAAATCAATGCTTGTTCTGGATGTTCTATATGCCAACAACAACCAAACGCATATTTCCACCAGACAGTGTTCATTCATAGTACAGTACCAGGTTTCTTCTCTTTCTGTTTCTGATTATTGCATACAGAATAGTTTACAAATATGCGATCAAACATTTTGTCATCATTTTCATTGCCAATAGTCCCGTATCAAATCCAAGTACCTGCTCTGAATTAGGATAGCCTTTATTGACAGAGTACCAATGTTCATCCTGCCACAGCTTGAAGCTCCTCCAGATTGCAGAAGCAATCGCAATATTGTTCTTCTTATGTTTAATTATTAACAATATTATTTTTATTTAGTGCATCTTCTCATTTGTGCCAGTATTGAATTTTGGCAAAACTCCTATGTCAAAATTACCATTTGTATTCTGTGTAGTGCGTATGTATTCCGATTTTTGATAGATTAATCAGGAGCCAAGTACTGATTGTTTAACAAATCGATTTTTCCGGTCGAGTCGGCTCTATAGTGGGTAGAGAGAGCAGATGGTTGAGTCACCTTCAAAATATGTGCCAGGGAGAGTCTGTGATGTCATGGCTAAGGAGACCAGAAAAGGACAAAACGCAAACAAACAAACATGTAGAAACAAACATAGAACAAAACACACAGCAGACTTACAAACATACTTTAAGTCACTGAGGCTCAGGTCAGTTATTAAAAAAGATGCATGTCATCGTTTTCTGTGGTTTGATTCAAAAATAATCAGCCTGTGAACGTGGCTACGCCATCAGCCGTCCTGAACCATCAATGGCTTGGTACAAGCCAGCAAGTAAATGGCCCCTCAGTGGTCACTGAATGAGGAGAACACCCCTGGTTTGAATCTACAGTTAACACAAACTTTTTTCATAAAACCAATCATTGGGTGTTTCCAGACACAGATTTTATTGTAACCATGCAATCTATTCCAGCTTTTGTTCCAACTTGTTCCAGTTTGTTCCAATCATGCAATCTATTCCAGCTTTTGCAAGGTCCATAAAGACATGGAAGCTGGTATGGCTGCAAAGGGGGGCCAACTCCATATTAATGTCTATGTATTTGAATGCAATGTCATTAAAGTCTCTTTTGTTACACCAAAAGTCAGGTATCCCAATACTTTCGTCCATATAATGTATATTGACCAGTTCTAGGGCTACAGCTAAGAAAAACCGAGGTCAACAAAAAAAAATTTGAATCATCGGAAAACACAACAGACTTTTCTAAACCAGGTTTTCATGCTGATCTGCTTTCAGTTTTTTTTCAGTCACATCAACTTTTCAAATTATTTACTGTGGCATAGATATATCAGTGTCAGTCAGCTACCACTATTTCCTCAAAAACCCTTAGCATATGGTTATGATATGCTAATTATACCAACTATCATGCAGTATAGAACCGTATGTGTACACCATCTTTTTTCCTTTTATGGTGCAATGACACAATAGAAGCCACACTGCCCCCTTTGCTTCCTGTAGTGTATTGCAATTTATCACAATAACTACATACATAACACTATAGGACATTATAATAATGTTTTTAGGTTGACTATCAACAATTGACCATTCCAGATTTGTCCGATCTTTCACAAAACACTGGACGTATCAGTTGGGGGATCTGCTATAAATAATGATGACTTCCTAAGCAAATGACACATATAGAGCAGCAACTGTTGGAATTCTTTTTTCATAAAACCAAACATTGGGTGTCTCCAGACACAGATTTTATAGTAACCATGCAACCACACTTCACATTTTCATGTGGAAATGCAAGTTGATATTATTATTTATGTTACGATTAACGTTACCAGTGTGAAAAATCCTGAAACCACTGTACACCCCGTAGAGAACATTGCCTATTTTCATGGATGCTGCTAGGTGAAATTGGTGCCTCATCAAGGTGTGAATCTTCATGACCTGGTAGAAAAGTGCCTATATAGTCCATGCATGTACACTGGGCAATCCTGAAGAAAAGAAAGCTAACCAAGAAATGTATATACAAAAATCACTGATCATTCTTTAAATGCTCATGTGTAAAATATAGTGCAGCTTCTTACAAGTCCATTTCGCCTCCATGGGAGCCCATTTTTGTATGCAGAAACATGGCAAGGAAGTCCATCAGTTTCTCTGACAGTGAGACGCCAGCGTGTGAAGCCTCCACCTGAGCACTTGCGTGATTTATGGGCTCGTGGAGTCGAGCCCACGCTTTGCCTTTAATTAGAAAGCAGTGAGGAAGCAACCAAGTGCTTCAGCGCTATCATCCATGAACACTGCACCATCCATTCTTACAGCTGAGAATGAAGCTGTGATTTCCACCATGACTGGAGCTTTCTCTGCCATGCTAACCTGACAGTCAAATATTATTAGCATTATCTTCCCACTGAGTCTTATAACAAACAATAACAAATTAAATCAACGTCTAAATCAATTATTATTACATTAAATACGCATTTGGACATTCCTGATTGATTTTTATGTCTGAAGGTATCAAATTGTTCTACAGCAATATCATCATTTTGATGTATCTGCTGTATCTGATTGAAAACAAAAGTGATATTGATTACTGTTTTACAAAAAAATGTAGAAATGTATTGTTATTCTATCTCCCACCAAATGTATCTAGGACCCAAATCTGAGACTGTTGCTGCAAGCTAAGCTAACTGCTAGGCTAGGAATGTTATAATCATAACCCAAAAATCAAAGACCATAAAATAATCCAATTAAATGACAGCATATTACATGAAAAATGTACCATCAAATTGTAGAAACGACAAAAACTAAAGCAAAACAGTGACATCCATTGCAAGAGGTTATGGTTAAAAAGTTAGTTTTAAGCAATCTGGTTTAATGTGGCCCATCTTTAATGACATCCAGTTTAGAAATATGACAAATTAAAATGTATTTTTATAAAATTAAAGACAAACTAAAACTGTCAATGTGCTTAAAAATAAGATATAAAAAGAATCTATATAATAACATAAAAATAACCAAATAATTCATAATACATAATCATATATAATGAGAATGATATGATTCTTCTAACCATATTTGCAAAATTTTTGTTTAGCATTTAACAGGTGTGTTAAAGCTTTCCTGGAAGTTTACATATATATCGTTTTTTTATTTATTCAAAGAGATCTGAGGCACAGATTTCAGTACTGCAGATGCAATATACCTGGAGGCAGAAAAGACTTCTTTCAGGTTTCCCCCCAAAACAGCTAAGCCTTGTTTACATTTTTCTCTCCTCCAGACAGAACGCAGACGTAGAGACCACTGTATGCTTTTGATCAGGAAGGAAATCCATTGGAAAGGTTGTGCCATTGCTTAAACGTTTGACCTTGGGGTCTACGCTACATAAATAACTAACTCTTACTCTCTGACATTAAAGCCCAAATGCTTAACAAGCACTCCGCTACCAAATTCCACCCTAATTAGATTTAGCAGCCTTGTATTATTCATTAGTGATGTGACGGTGCAGTGCATTTCGCCTGTAATGTTCGGAAGTGCTCACTCCTTAGTCTCCAAAGCCTTGACAGGTTGAGTAATGCTCCTGTCAAATGAAGTTGTTTCCCTTTGGAGAATCCACAATGATTTTAGTTCAATCAGCTGAAATTCATTCAATTACAGTGTTTGTCTGTGGACATCTCTATTCAGTCACTTCTAGGCCAAAGTGAACCTCCAGAAAGACGACCAACGCAAGTAACAGGCCTTAATATCTTTATAGGTCCTGGCAAAATGGCATAGCATGACTATGGACTAAGGCATTAACCCCTGAGAGAAGTCGAGTAGTCGTGTGTTTGTGTGTTTTATTCCTCTCTCTTGTGTAAACCTTACTTGTGTACACAATGCAGTCTCTGCCTCTGATTGGCTTATGCTAACATGCATTCCTTGGTGTAACCAATTATTATAATCCCTACATTAAAAGAAGGCCAGTATCATTGGCGCGAGGGGAATCTAAACACAAGACCACAACAAGACGAGGGACATGGCAGCAGAGAAGACTGAAACACAAACAGCACCTGCACAGTCTGCCAGTCGGTGTTAAAGTACAGTAACAGTATGAGCGTTCTGCATGGCATCTAATACGGCATGCGCTAACTAACATGGCTAACGCTAGCAATGCAGGGAGTCGTCCTGCCGCGGCTTAAGCTGTTCCCACTCTCAGTTGTACACTTAAATTTACCAGAAAATTCAAGACATTCACTTTGGTTTTGTTCTGTTTAATTGTCATGTTGACTGTTAATGTTACAGAAAACCTTAATAAAAGTTACTCAATGTTGGACACCAGTGTTCCTCCGCTCCGCGTGTGATGACATCATTAAATGACAAGTCCACTCGTTAATGGCCTACTATGGACTATGCATCTATTCAACCATCTCCATTTGATTAGTATGACTGTTTGAGAATACCCGTAATTCCCTATCATCCCTCAATCCAAAGATTAATATACTGCATGTGCATTTACAGTTTATGGAGAAATGTATTGGGACACACCTGTTTTCTAGGGTTTAGGCTAAGCCCCATTACTTCCAGTGAAAGACAATCTTAATGTTTCAGCATACCAAGACACTGTGGACACAGTTTGGGGAAGAATCTTTTCTATTCCAGCTCCTGCAAGGTCCATAAAGACATGGAAGCTGGTATGGCTGCAAAGTGGGGGCAATTCCATATTAAAGTCTATGTATTCGAATGCAACGTCATTAAAGTCTCTTTTGATGTAAAAGTCAGGTATCCCATAGTCTCGCGTAGCCAGACCTTCAGACTGACGGCTGAAAATCTGGAATTCATAGCCACTTTCTTTGGCCAAGGCCCGCCCATAAGGCCGTTTGACTGACATGTCAAACAACCAATCA
>JBBPDB010035794.1:0-11620 GCA_037974465.1 Brachypetersius altus | reverse complement strand
CATGCTGTTAAATGAACAATTTCGCTTTAAGTTACTACCAGAGGGGGATTTGGACCAGACAAGGGTAATATGTGTGCATCTCTGTGTGGCAGAGACAGCAGAGGGAGGGGTCTCCGACAGTTGCAGGAGTTTGGAGCGAGAGACGGGACTTTAGTTAGGCTTTGTCCTTTAAATTATTTAAAGCTACGTTTTTGTCCTAAGACAGAGATTCTTTCAGGTTTGAAGATGTTACGCATTTTCTATTCAAAACTAAGTTTTGTTTTTATCTCACAGCTTTGAAAAGTGTGACAGAGTTGGAAAAAACAAATAAACAAAACCTTCTTTGTAAAATTAATGACGTAGTGTGTTCATTATATATTATATATTGGGTTGACATAGATTTGCGATTAACTAGTTAATTTTAATTAATCGCTTTACAGCCCTACTTTTAACCCAGTAAACAGACCTGCCTCACACTGGAGACGTTTTATATGGGAAAAGCAACCTTTGCATGGGTACCGTTCTGGAGTCATCATTACTTATTGTTTAACCTGCACAGACCCTTTCTGCCACTTCTTCGGTAAACTTCTTCTAATACGTTCCATCCCCAAACATGTTGTTTATTCCCAGTCATCCAGTTAAAAGCCATAAGAAAGATGAGACTCTGTCCCAGCACCACTAACCCCTCTCCACTGGGACAAACATCTCAAATCAAACACAGGCCATGTACAGCAGCCTGGAGCGCTTACACAAAAGAATCAGTGTTTCATAATGTTCAGAAATGACGCCAACTCCTCGGAAGACGTGGACGAGACAACTGACCACCTTCTATCTGAGCTACCAACAAAGATCTCCTAATCAGGGAACATGCTTCCTCCCAACAAGGTATCTTCAGGATCTAAAGTTTTGATATTGCAAAGATTTTTTTTTTTTTTTTGCTGTTTCTGATTTTGTAAAACTATGTTGTGTTACTTTTAAAAGAGCACTTATGTATAGTTGTATGTGAAAGATAAAACCCTGGTCAAATAAAAGATTTTATGCCATTTCTACACAGTGAACACACTTAAATATAGAAAAAAAATTACAGTGTGAAATAAGACATAAAGGGTGTCATTACTTACGCACAGACCACATTTTATATATTTTCATCAATGTTTAAATTGCATATTGAAATAATATGCAATTACTGCACTGCCTGATGCCTAATATGTTGTTTTAATATGATTTTGGTCTAAAAACGAGGCAATATAGTCCCCAAAGAAAATGGATTTAGCTCAAATTTGCCACAATTTACCCATCAATATTAAATGTAAATACCCAGAAAAAATGTATAGCTTCACTGTTTTTTTTTATAGTAAACCGACTGAATATTATTGAATGTTTATCTCATTTCCTATCATCTGTTGCATTTATTTTTATCGCGTGAACATAAAGACGCTTTCATAAACCATTTTGCATTACTGATCTGGTACGGCGCATTAAATGTTACATACAGCAATGTCGGTGTTACACGGTTATTTGTTACACTAATGTACTGTGTTGCACTATTGTTTGTCTATATTTTTCAATGTTTTTCAATGAATCACTCTGACTTTGTTTACATCTCAACCAAAGATGTGAGGTGAGTTTTAGGAATGACTGTCAGGTTAAAAAAAATACAAAAAGTAATAATTTTGACATCAATACTAGATTACTAAAAAGAATCAATATCAAAATCAACGTGGTTGCTATGGTACCGGCACTCACCTCGCTGCTCCCGCGCTGCTTTAGCAAAAACCCCGCCCCCACTTCGCAAGGATTGGCTAGGGCCCCCTCGATCCCAGGGCTGGGATTAGATTAGTAGAACTGGACCTCTCCTTTCTGCACTGTGATTGGCTAGTAGCAAAAAGGCGACCGTTATAGAACGCGTGGCCTCGCGCTGTGGAATGTCACGGCCTAGAACGCTCGAGTCGGAGTGTTCGAGAACTGCGCGCTGAGAGTGAGTATCATTAACTGGCCAATCGGTGTAGGAGGCGGGGCACCACTATCCAATCCAAACGCACGGGGCGCGGCTTGAACGGAATACAGCAAAGATTCCTTAGTAAACAGCAGCGCCAACCAGTGGCCTAACTGGGACCAAAAAGTTTTCAAACTCAACATATTTCCAATATTAATGCCTCCCAATTTACTAGTTTATGGCCTATTGGTAAGGGAGTTGCCCCTGCAATCAGAAGGCCATGGGTTTGAATCCCAAAGACTGATAGTGGCAGCACTGAGGAACCCTTGAGCAAGGTACCATGTGTTCCTGGCTGCCTGCCGCTTCACTTGATGAAAGGTTTAAATACAGAGAACCGTTTCACATTGTTCAAACTGTGCTGTGTTTACGTGTATAAGGGGGCACTTTACTTAACACTCTCACACTATTGAGTACAAAAGTATTGGGACACTCGTTTTTCAGGGTTTGGGCTAAGCTCCGCACTTTCAGTGAAGAGCAATATTAATGCTTCAGCAGATCAAGACATTTGAGGACAGTTTGGGGAATCCAACATGACAGTGCCTGAGTGCATAAAGTAAGCTCCATAAATACATGGCTGCAGGAGTTCTGTGTGGAAGAACTTGACTGGCCGCAGAGTCCCAACCCCATCCAGCACCTTTGGGATAAACTGGAACTGAGATTGTGAGCCAGCACTTCTCATCAAACATCAGTGCCTGACCTCATAAATGCTCTACACAGAAGAAAAACACATTCCCAAGAATAGTGGATGCTGTTATAGCTGAAAAGGGGGCCTAACTCCATTTTAAAGTCTATTCATTTGAAAGCAATGTCTTTCAAGTTCCTGTTGATGTAATGGTCAGCCATCCCAATACTTCAGTGCATATATATTTAATTACTGAATGTCATATTTGGTTTTCTGACACACCACAAGCTTTTTAGGTGTATATATTATCGTATTATGAATTAGAGACAGCTAAACAGACTCCAGGGTATGTCACAGGCATCAAAGAATGTGTATGTGGGGCCCAATACAGACCGTACCATGGGCCCAAGTGCGATTGCCCTTCTCCATCCCACAGAAGATACACCAGTGATAACAGCTGATCAATAACGTCGTACCACACAGCTCAAAACTAACAATTGAGCAGAAGCTTTAGTCTTTTTCCTTACAGTCAAGCACTCAGTCCTGTCATTATAAGTTTAAATACATTTTAAAGATTAAAAAATTTTTTTTTTACTTGAAATACCAATACAATCAGCACTTAAAATGATTAAACACCTCGTGCAAAACTACACAACAGAATCAGACACTTTAGACTTGGTTTGTATTTTGTGCCTAAAATACTGGCATCATGTTAAACTTACACTAACTTTTGGTGCTACATGATCTAAAACACAAAGGAAATGTGAAACAAGGCATTGAATTCTTGCTAAGCACCAGCAACACCTGCAGTTTATTATTGCAAACTGCACCTAAAGTCTATGGTTGATTTACAGCACAAACAGAAATGAAGTGAAGCCACCAGACGGTGGAAACATAAGGTTACGGGAAAAGCAACCACAAGACATGTAGGAAAGTTTATTATCTTTCATTAAAGCCAGACAATTTCAAATACCCAAATCTTTCCAACAAGACATTTTCATCAGATTCCAGCACTAGATCCATGAAACCAAAATGAACAGAAATGTGTGATGAGCCAGTCATAAGTGCGTGCCATACTTAAAGTACAGAACACTCCATCAGTGTTTACTAGGAGAAAAATGCTATATTATTAAATGCAGCACAAAAGCAATGTTTTAGAGTCACCATAGTTGACGATACATTCTTAACCAATACTGTAAACCTACATTATAATGTCCTGGAAATAACCTTTATTACTGTGCACTGCATCTCCATATCAAATGCGTTTTTCTGATCTTTAAGAAGAGAAAGGAAATAAGACATATAACCTGTTCATGTAGGAGCTGAAGGAGATTTTCACAGCCAGTCAAAAACAGTGCAGCACCAGATATTATAGACACTATAAGGCTTTGAGTGATCTGTCAAGTACCAACCCTCTGTGTGGTATTATATATATGATGATTTCTGTAAAGAGACACCACTCTCTCCCAGGCTCACATGTGCACACGCGCACCCAAACCCATCCAACCACACCAACCCACCCAAAGTGCATCCATATAAAAGACAAGGTGGAACAGAGCTGAGGTGTAGCTGGAGTTACTCTTTGTATTCCATGAATTGCTGAAGTCTTTTCTGGTGCTCCACTGATATACAGACAGCACTGAAAACAAAAACAAAACAGGATAGTGAGATATACAGTAACCACATTAACTATAGAAGATAAACTCTCAAACCATTTGAAAATTTAATGTTTCAACAGCAGAAAAATGCATCATTCTTATTCACAAACAGCTGTCAACTGTGATTTTAGGAGCTCTATATGATGTATTTCCTATTGAAACAGGACATTTGAGGGGAAGGATTTATTGGTCAGGATCTGAATGGATTATGAAAATAAAACATGCAAATTGACCCAAAATGATCTACAGGAACCTGATGGATATTTTTATCTAACCCCATCACTGCAGACTTAAGAGAGCAACACAACTTTACAGATCTGAAGTAACTATCAGCGATTACAACTTATCCATTAGTACAACCATGTTCAAAACCCAAAGAGAAAGTGAGAATACATCCAGTGATGGATCAGACAGAGCAGTGCCTGTAGATCTGAGATCCATTTACATGCAGCTGGTAGAAGAGGTGAAGACTGTATGCTTGCACCATGATAGGTGGGTGGAGGATGGTAAACATGTGGCAATATTAGTGGTTAAAGTCATTTGTCCCCACACCTTTCTTTTTGTTCTGGTGGAGTAAATAAAAGACACTGTGGGCATCAGGGCTTACTTTAAGTGCTCTCCAAATGTTGAAGTTATCCTGTAGATGGCAGTCTTCAGGGCAGCCCTCAAGGCAAAGCGGAGAGTTTTATACGAGCAGTCTCCCATACTACAGGCCGTCTTCACCGGTTTACTGGAGGCATGAGGGAGCTTGAAGTGTCTGTCCACAGCCTTAAAAAAGAACAATATGGTATAAAGGAGCAGAGATTTGAGAGTAGCATCATTCAGCAAAGTGTATTTAAAAAAAAAACACATTAAAACAATTAATTTTCATTTAAAAACACAGTATGTTTTTATAATAGACCTGTCTACAAGAAATGTTTTGTTGCCTTCTAGTGTAAAGTGACCATTTTTGAAATACATGCTTTTTGAGAGTCACAACATAATTTGACTGATACCATACTGTACAGATTTTCTTTTTAGTTTACCTCTTGCAAAGACAGCATGCAGTCGAGAATGCTGGGTAATGTAGTCTGTACCACTCCATACTTGTCCTCAGAGTAAGAAGCAGCCACCAGATGAGAAAGTCCTTGAAAATATTTAAAGATGGTTCAATGTTTGACTATACAGGGTGTACAAGAGAAACAACTCTGAAGTGAGACATTTATTCATTGTCCACTGGTTTGTGACGTCACACTAAGCCATTTTGTATTACATGGTTTCGTCTCATTTTTATGTCATTATGTTTTTTTACTCATTGTGCTTCAAGTCTGTCCAATGAACCCTATTTTGCTGCAACACATTTGTATTAGTTCCTATACCTGATTAAATCTGCTCTAACCCGAATATGCTCTGTAGTAAAATGGATCAGTGTGAGGAACTGGAGCTCTCTGTATGCTACTGTGTTTCACACCACCATGGAAACGTTTACTGTTGATCATCAGGGGAACAATAAAAAGCCACTGAGGTGCAAAGTATATACAGCCATGGGGAAAAAATGAGACTGCCTATTTTTATTTTATTGCTTTTGTCATGTGTGGGGTTGTGTGTATAAAATGTACAGGTCACTATTGCTTTATACAGACCTGATTCAAAATTCCAAACTAAAAAATGTTTGGAGAAAATATAAAATCCATATAAAAAACATAATTTATTATACCTTTGAAAAGTGAATCTACACAACACTCACTTATTTTACAATTACAACAATAGTGATGTTAAGAGCAGTGTGTGTGTGTGTGTGTGTGTGTGTGTGTGTGTTTCATCCATTAGAAACTGAATCAGGAGTGAAGCTGCTGGAATACAGACCATAGAAAAGCTGCTCTACACACACTACCGCACTCACAACACATGTGGAGGCGTTTCTTATTTTTTACACAGTTCACACTGCAATAGTTCCGAAAAGATTAGCAACCTGTGCATTCACACACACACACACACACACACACACACTGCCACAAACTGTACAAACAGTGAACAGAAAAAAAGGGAAAAGTGGTCTCTTTTTTTTCATGACTGTAAAAGAAAGGACGATTAAGAAGTGATGACTTTCACTCCGCAGCCAAACATAAACAAACCGTTTTGTACATTCCCAGACCGCCTTCAAACTGGATTAGCCCAGCTGAGATTTACAAGGTAACAGTAAACGCAAGACAATCTCAGTAATATCAGCCAGTATGGTGGAGCCAGCATGTATCTTCTTTTCTTTTTTTTTAAGAGAAGGTAATTGAAAGCAAATGGAAGGATGGAAAATAGGCCCCTAATGACATCAAGATCGCTCCTCTGTATGTTATTGAATAATGGGCATAGAGATGAGATCCTTGGTTTAAACGGCAATGCCCGTATTCCACCACCCCTGCCTCTGCCTCAAATGAAGTCCAAGTGCAGTCTGTAGCATTTGATTGTGTCCAGATCACAAGACTAATGCTGGAGAAGGGCATTTGGTGTTCTGGAACTTTGGTGGTGGGGGGATGTTATCTGTGTTTTTCTATAGCCTGTTTTACCCCAGAAGGTCTAGCCTCGAGCTTCAGTGTTCCAATCTTGTCTGGCAACTGTAACTTGATGTGAGCACATGTACACTTTAAAATATAAGGCAGTGCGGTGCAGTACTTCTAAACCTTATACTTACAAACCTAACATCTCTAGTCGTTATGGGGAGATACAAGAAAAGAATGAATGAAGCAGTGTGGAAGAGTACATTGCCAAGTTAAAGGAACACATTTTTGGTCCAAGCCATGTGTCTCCATCAGCTAATTGGTACAGAGGTTAAAGGATGAGTTTATGTTCACTCCGGGAGCAGCGAGAAATAGGAAATAGAGACTACAGGTTCATTTCATGTCTTGCCAAACAAACAAACCAAACATGTTGTCTTTGTGCTGCCTGACCACAAGTAGGGTAGAATTGGTCAAATATGTGGTTTTTTATTGCATTCTCACCTAAAAACAAGCATTCTAGAGCCTAGTGGGTAGGATACTTGCCTCTGGACAAATAGGTCATGGGTTCGAATCCTACCTTCAGCACCACCACTGGGTTCCTGAGCAAGACCCTTAACCCCAAGTTGCTCCAGGGAGACTGTCCCCTGTAGTTAGGGAAGGGAAGTGGCTTTGGATAAATGCTGTGGATAAATGTAAGCCATTGCCTATAAATCGTGCGCTCCTTGTTGAATCTGTCTTCTAACTATGGATAATCAAGAGATGATGTATCGCTGGTTTTACGAAGACGATCATGGGTTTCGCTGGTGCAGGAGATGTCATGTTTGTTCTAACTGCACATTTAACCTTATTAAGTTCAACACTGATGTTATAAATGAGTAATGTTATTGTTAATGAACGATGCAACAATGTTTGCACAGTACAGGACTCTTACTCTTATCGGGCTGCTGGTAGCCTAGTGGTTAGGGCGTTCGCCCTGTGATTGGAAAGTCCAGGTTCGATTCCCAAGACCGCTAGGCGCAGCTGAGGTACCCTGAGAAAGGTACCGTCCCCACGCACTGCTCCCTGGGTGCTGTGTATGACAGAATGATCACTTCACTTTACTTTCATAAAATAAATCATGCACTTCAGCAACTCACCTAGAATATTAAGATTTATTTTTTTTGTTCCTGTACTCTAATAGATTAACAATGGGAAAACCTGATCAACCTCTCCTCAACTGTACTTTGGAATTAATTTTTGGAATTCTCTACAACAAATCACTGCCTACTGTTTGCCACTAAATTGTGTCGAAGCCTGAGATGCTCCCCAGTGGTTATGCTGCTGCTCCCAGTCACTTCCACTCATTTTGCCATAACTATAAGGTCATCCCCATTTATTCTCCCAACAATCATCTAGAACTACCCAACTACAGTCACCCAAAACAAACTCCGATCAAGATGCACTGCTAAATTAGAGTAAAAACATGTAACGTAAACCTAACTTACGTCTTTTTTGTTATTGTTAACTTTCTGGATTTACGAAGAGAGTTAAACCCAAAATGTCAGCACATATATATGCCTTAAATTCACACTGTGGAACTGCCCTGCTCCAAAAATATACATTTTTTACAGGATCAATCGTCTTCTCTTGCCACTGAATAATCTATTGTTCGTATGCCAAGCTCGAAAGCTCGAAAGCAATTCAAACTGCCAAAGCTCCATTAGGAAAGAACATGACAAAAGACATATTGCTCTGCCATTAGCAAAAAGAACAATGAACATGTTCCAAAAGAACAAATGTCAAATTTTGCTTGCATTAGCAGCACTACGACGACTGACATGTATATCTATGACTAAGCCGGGTGAGCTGACAGCCAGCCAATGCTGGTGCACTAACAGTGCCCTGCCTCGATCACCAATGGGTTATTTTGCATCCCTGCATATTTGTTTCATTTAAAGTGGTCAGGTTTTCGTTTTGTTTGTTGTGTTTTTGAGTGAGTGTCATCTGGTGTGAATTACTTCCCTTCTGAATGAATGAGGTGGTTTATCATTACAACATGAGTTCTAGATTTCACAAATGTGCAAGGTATTGGAAACCGTTCGGTTGTGTACATACAGCATATGGAGCCGTACAGACAAAAAGGAGGTGGTCTGTTAGAAGGGTGGGCAATGAAACAGTGTGGTGTCATGACTGTGATGAATTGCATCATGATGTGCTTTCCTCGTATCATTGGTATGGTCAGTATTTCTAGTAATATGCATGAAAAAGCATATTAGTCCAGCTTCTGTATTTATTTGTTGATGTGTTTATTTATTCATTCATTACCAATAGTTTCACCCTCCTTGTCCTTCTTTTTTTCCCTAAATTAAAAAAAACTAGTCATTGCTCTGCTAGGATTTTATGTGCTAGCACTGTTTTGATGGTGCCTTTTCGTTGTTAGACCTCAGATTAACCAAATTTACTAAAGCATGAGTTTGTGATGTGGTAAAAAAATGCCTATAAATGCCTATTTTTATAGTCTAAACCCTAAATATGCCCCAAAATATGTTCTAAAAACACCTTTTTTTTTACTCAGCTTAATCCACCCCAAAAAATTTAAAGGTAAACTAAAGATTACTCCACACAGAACACTGTTCTGACTGCTAGACTGAAGCTGTCAGAGATGCGTCACCCAGCAGCAGCCAATCAGCTGTAAGGAGAAATGAATCACGCTCTCGGAAATGAATCACGCTCCTCCCATCTCTAGGTACAGCGGTATTTCACCATCCCAAGACCCGCTTTCTTCGTTTTCTCTCGATTGTTCCAAAACATTTATACAGTTATTTTATTTGGAAATGTAGCTGAATTTACATTAATATTTATGCAACAAAATTAGTAAATTCTATTTTTCTTAATAATTAAGCACTAAAATCCATGATAAATTATATATTGCCATGAAAAAAGCAAAAACAAACAAAAAAACTGCCGAGGATATTTTTGCGGTTTCCACAGACAATTATTATTTTGGTTCTAAGAAACACTGAAGTATCACATTATCGCCCACCTTTAATTTGCTCCTCTTTGCCTTGTTTTTGGAGGCAGTGCTTAAAAACTTTTTTTTTCTTATTTGAACAGAGAATCCCCATCAACAGCGTAATATATTCCAAGACGGGACTCAAGAACTTTATCCCTCCTAAAAAATGGTCCCGAAAAGATCAGCTCTGATCCCTCTCACTGTTATAGAGACGAGAGGGAGCTTACAGTCGATAGTGGTCTCCCTAATCCTGCCTAGATGATGTGTGTACTCTGCCGCCTCTGTTCCTCAATCTCGGTCCAGGCCGGGCGCTGTGGCGCGCCTAAAGCCGCAGACACAGTTAATGAGATTATGGTAATAGAATTTTGCAGCTCTGACCTGGGGACTCTGCCAGCCTTATCCGCGTCCTGAGACAAAGAGAAGGAGCTGGCTGCGGGGTTCCACAGGGCCGGATTGCTGGCACCGCTTGATTTCCTCATGGGGCAAGATTAGATGAATATTTACCAAGCACAAACTCACTTCCTGAGCAATAGAAGATGGGTTTACAGAGAAATGATTTGGGGAAAAAAACAATTACACAGGAAAGTTACACGGCAAAACAGTGGGTTTGCACATTCATCCATTTTCACCCATTTTGCATTTCAATCATTTAAAACAGCTCCAAACCTGTGAAAATGTCTGTAATCTAGTTGTTAGACATATCCAATGTTTCTCCTTATTATATTGTTGTAAGAAGAATGTTTTTGTCATATTTCTATTTAGTGAATTTGGCAGAAAAATACATGTTTCATACTTTCAGAAAAAACAAAACTTCTACATTGTGTGCCTGTATTCACTGAGCAAACAGGAATAAGTTCTTTCAGCGCCATGTACACTGGTATTATAGCTGAAGAGTGGCTTTACCGTTTATGCTTCTGCTGCTATAAATGAATGGAAGCTATCAGTCACCAGTTAGCCTATTGGCTGCCTATTGGTTATCATTCATTATTGGCAAGGTTAGCTTTATTGATGTGAAGTACAATACAGCTCACAGGCTATATATCAAGTCCCTAAGCAAATAAACTTCACTCAGAACCAGGAAATACAAAAGTGTTACGTCACATATAGTCACATTTATTTTGAGAGTGGACTTTTTTGGTTGAAAGGTAGTGACTGATTTAGCACTTTATTAAAGATGAACTGGTGATGACTATGAGGCTTCATTTTGGATTATACCAGTACCAGGATGGTCCAGTCCCATGGCTTGCTTGCGGAATTCAGGAATGTTCAAACCATGCATCCATTTTCCTGTGTGAAACAACTTTGTTTGGCTGTAAATATTTATATACCTGTTGTAAATGTTCCTGAAACAGCTCCACACACGCATGCAGAGAAAGTTTGAGGCGATGCTCAGGCTGGCTTACTCCTATTTCTCACCAATCAGCCTCATTTTACTTTTGTTTTGTTGTGTCTATTGTCATCCAGTCTCCAAGGGTGATTCGGCCAGATTTTGCTTTGCTCTTTCCCTATTACTTGTTGGGCCTTAAAAAAGACCACCCATAGGGTCCGGAGGGGGCCGACGTCTGTGTGGAATAATAATGGAGTCCCCTGGGAAACGTGCCCACAGAAAGGCCTGTCTGACAGCAAAGAAAAATTTGGTTTAGTTTCCGATCCCTTGCAGGAACATTCATCAGGGCTTTCCATCTATGCTTGCAGCCTTTCACAAAGTTGGGTCAGGATGCGACTAGTAAAGCTAACGCTCCAGTCTACACTACTATAGCATACAACATTTTACACTTACACTGCACTGTCACTTTACATGGCACTGTCACTTTACTGTCTTTATACTTAAGACTACTGTTGCTGCACTGTGTTGTCTTTCATGTCTTTTATGTCTTTATGTTCTATCTGTGAAGAGGGTGT
>JBBPDB010035784.1:0-11620 GCA_037974465.1 Brachypetersius altus | reverse complement strand
GTAAAGCAGAGAAGCCACATTTTTTTTTTTTTTTTTTTTTTTTTTTTTTTTTTTATATATAAGCCACATTTCTAACTCATCGTTTTAGCATGGCATGACACTGCAAGAGATCCACCAACGATTATTTGTTTGCAGGTAGTTTTTTCTTTTTGCAAAACACATTGTATTTTTGGGATAGAGATGTCTTGTGTTTTCAGACTACATAAATGAGAGGTGTGTTTCGTAAATTGCATATTTATGTTCCTTAGTAGTACAGTAGGTTGCGTTGTTGCCTCACACCTCCAGGGTTGGGGGTTTTGTGGGTCCTGGTCTTGTGTGTGTGTGTGTGGAGTTTGCATGTTCCCCTCGTGGTGGGTGGGATTCCTCCAGGGTCTTTGGTTTCTCCCACAGTTCAAAGACATGCGCCTCAGGTGAAATAGCGATTCTAAATTGGCTGTAGGTGTGAGTGAATGGTGTGTGTGTGTGTCCACATAAGCCCAGGGTGAGTTCCTGCATTGTGCCTGTAGACCCCGCTCCAGGTACCCACAACCCTAGTAAGGATTAAGTGCTTACAGAAAATGAACACATATTTGCAGAATACATTTGCATTTAGAAATCATTGTGTTTGTTTACAGATCAGTGTATTAGTAAAACTATTCAATTTATACATGCTGCTTTGTTAGGTTTCCATGCCTTTTGCTTCGGGTTTGTTGTCAGTGTTAGTGAAACAAGCCAGTTTGACTGGGTTTGCTTCTGGCTTGGTGTTTGTCTTTGAATTCTGTGTTTTCTCTTTAGCCCTGCATCCTGTCTTGTTTTTTTCTGTTAATTAATTCAGTTTGTGCTTGCATTCACCTTGCTATCTATATCTCAACACGTCACACCCTTCCTGTAAGGCAGATTTTGACTTCTAGCTCCATCTCTGTTCTGCTCCCTGATCATTGTGTTCTCTTAAAAACTCCTAACCCAGGTTTTCCATTTCCTTGCCCTCTACAAGTACCCCTGAATCTTTGCCTAATATTGTTGGTCCACTGTATGTCTTATTGTATGAGTCTGTCAGTCTTCTGCTTTGTTACTCAGTGTTTTGAATCTTGGTTCATGTCTTATTTTAGTCAGTTAAGGTCCTCCTTACCATGTCAACACTTCCCTAATCCTCGTAACCCTGTACAGACTTGATGAGTGACAGACAGACAAGCCCCTTGTTTTTAACCTTACTGTTTAAAGGGCATTATTCTTTCATTCGGAATGGTGTAAAGTAATGCAATGAATGAATGAACCATTTCCAAATATATCAACACCGTATTCTCTTATAGTAACAGGAGAATCGCTTGTTATATTTTAGACCATTTGTGAGAGGAAGACTGTTTTGATTTACCACTGACATAAAGTGGTACCACTGGCATATATAGGAATATCATCCAGATCAAACCCATGCTGTGCATCCTCTGCCCAATGATTCTGTTTTTTTAGTTTGTACAAATGGATGTCCTCCAGCTGTGGACAGTTTCTTGTGAGAGAAGCTTCCGTACTCTTCCGTATCCTTTCATCTCAGACTCCTTCTGCTTTAAGAATGTACTAAAGAAGTGTACAAGTACAGCAGAGACAAATGTGCTCTAACCACCTTTCTGACTTCCTCTCTCATCTAATTGTGTTTTTTCTCTCACAGCATCCCTCATAGTAGCACTCATGCTGAAACTTGCTTACCAGGAACACCACACACACACACACACACACACACACACACACACACACACACACACACACACACATGCACGTTTACTTTCAGAGGCGTCCTAGGCATCATTACCATATAATACTCTGTTTTCAGTGCTAACATGTATCCAGGTATAGTCTTGTTATAGTCTTGTCAAAGCAAGTAGGCAAACATGAGTGGGCCTGAAAAAGGGGTAGTTAAATTCATATGAAGAATATAAACATGTGGACTGTGTCCTTTTAAAAAGCATGTAATACAGTCAGGGCTGACGTGAGCAGAGGAGCAGATTCCAGCATAAATGAAACTAGATTTCCTTGTTACTTGATACCTCTTGATTTTTATATTATTTTAGTAGTATAATTTCCCATAATTGTTATTTTGGAAACAAATACACTATAAAAACAATGTCCACTAACTTTAATTAAGGTATTTTATTGATACACCGAGTTGAAACAAGAAAGGGCAAAAATGAGACATCCAAAATGATTAATTTTCAATAGTGTACCCTTTCTGAGACAACGGACAACAATCTGTTAGAGTAAAGGGGTTCTTCTGGGATGATGGCCCTGAAGCCCACCACAACGAAGACTCCAGAAGAGGCCAGGTCAGCAATAATCATCTTGGCAGATATCCAGGGCTCCTTGCTGACATCTTTGACCATTTTCCTCTTTAGTTCTTTAAATCTTGTGCTTACGGCCACGTCCAGGTTGTTTCTTACAGAATGTGTCTCCTTGTACTTGGCAATGATAAAACGTACAGCAGTTCTAGACACTGTGAATTTGCTTGGAAATGGCAATGTAGCCTTCCCTCCTATCATGAGCCTCGTCTATCTTCTTTCTGAGATCCAGACTGCTTTGTCTTTGGCGTGGTGAGTAACTCTCATGTGTTAAAGTGCCATGTTCCTTGGAGTCTTTTTATGCTGATTGAATGTTGTTAGGAAGTCAATTGACTGCACAGATGCCGTTTCAAAGCTGATTGGTTAATTGCTGTGGCAAACATTCACATTGGGCTAGTATTTTGACCACCCCATTATATACTGTATTTGATATAAAGCAAGCCTAAAATGTATTTTATATTACAAAATGTACCAAAAGCTCAGGAGAGCTTCTGTTTCTGGGGGGGCTAATACTGTTGTCCTCAACTGTATGTGTGGCATTTCCACAAATGTGTTTCCAGTGCCCATGATCATTTCATGACTGGTGAAAGGATGCCTCACACATTTCTTTCTGCTGTGATGGTGGAGCTCATTTGGCAGACTTGAGCAGCTGTTGGGAATGCACTGGGACCATCTCCAAAGGTGATTACTATGCAAAAAGATGCATTGGACCCCATTCACACCTGTACTTAGCACTGTCCACTGATTGAGCCACCCAGGACACCAGGTGTGAAAGTGGCAAAATTGAGAAACAGCTTTCATTTTTTATACGTGAATATTTAGAACGCCCTATGAATTTTAAATCGTACTTTTGATGTTACAAGCCTTGGTCTAGGTAAGGGGTGAACAACAGGGACATAAGGGAGTTCTGATCAACACTTTGGCGACTAACTATGTCCCTATTCTACTGCTTACAAAAAAAACCCTTCCTTTCCCTTCTCTTGATGTCATCGTTCGGCCAGTGGCTGGTTAGGGCCACTGCTTTTTTGTTGATGTTTCAAGTCTGTTTTTGCTCTGTTTTCGGTTCTGTATTCTGTGGGGCTTTTATTTTGATATGTTGTCAGCTGTTTTCTGTTTATGTGCTCCTTAGGTCACAGCTGTTTTGTGTTTTCCCTGATTCTGTTATGTATTTAAGCCTGTTTCTGTTAGTCCTTCCTCATGTGTCCATCGCCTCACTCCCAGCTCGTTTTTCCTTAGCCTGTACCCTGATGCCTGATTCCTGTTGTCCTGAAGTCTGATTCCTGTTCTTGATGGCCCCCAGGGTTCATGTACTGTTTTCAGAGAGGGCAATAAAATATTTCCAGAAGGAGAGAAGAATCTATATGTAGTGCATTTGTCAGTATAAAATACACGCTTGCACATGCATGAGCAAGTAATTGCACAAACCCATGAGCATTGCTAATGATCCTTGATATCAGTGTAATGCTAACATGACATTTGTTGCAGGATAGTGCCCAGGAGATCCATTCAATGCAGATTAAGAGGTAATGAGCAGAATGAAGTGCAGCGCACTCGCTCTCCATGCATGTTCTACTAATTCCTTTGGGATGAGATTAATTAGTGTGCAGAGTAAACATGATTCGATCATTTCCGAGCTGCGGGGAAGGTTAATCACATGGCTTTTGCATCGTAGATGCTGTTTGTCATGAGTTGTGTAAAAGAGACTGCTTTTATTTGGCAAATTATTTTTACTGCTGTATTTTATTGCCAATTTATGGTTGCCCTTATTGGCACCAGTAAAGAGGTTTGATTTATAAATTCGAGCATGATTTACAGCTGTGACAATTAAAATATAGAATAAAAAATTACATATTTAAAAAACTGCCACCCACAAAATACCTTCACACATGCACACCTAGCTTTGAAAGTGAGAATTATTATGGGTGAAACTTTACAAATGAGAACGATCATACGTGAAAACCAAAGCGAGGTAAGATCTGACATGATTTGACATACAGCAAAAACAGCAGTAACTGACTCTTAAGGGTTAGAAATCTCTTTTAAAGCCATAAACGCATTGTGCTATTTGCTTTTATGCTAAATTATGCCATTGAATCATACTCCCACTCTCCCTTTTATAATGCGCTACTGGACCAATGACTGGCAGCGTGCAACATACCATTCAGTACCTCTCCTGCAACTCAATTACCGTACTTCCTGTTCAGCCTGTAGCACATATTACTGATAAATATCACATGATGTTGGCTCTGCAGGCTGGAGAAAGAAATCTGCGGTGCTGTCATTAATGTGACCGGCCTTCGCTCCCCACGCTTTAGCCACTCACGTAATTAAGAGGCCGGAGTGTGTGCCTGTGTTTTAAAGAATAGCCTTGGCCCTGGCTCTTTGCAAGTCCACAGAGAACAGGATAATTGCGTCTATTCAAAACACAAGCACTGACCTGCAATTTCTGCAAAGGCAAATTGATAAAAAAGGAATTTGGAGGAAATATGGAAGAGGGAGGGGTGATGGGGATAGAAAAAAAGAAAAAACGGACCATCCATGAACTGAGTAGGTGAGAGAAAGAGGAAAGAGGAAAAGATAAGAAGCAGATTGATGAAGAGGGTATAAAGAAGTGAAAAGAACAAAACCACCTTTCGCTGTGCTCACTCTGGCCTGTTTCATTCAGCTGATTATGATGGGGCTAATGGTAATTTCCAGCTGATGGTGCTTATTACTGCAGTGTCTTTGAAAGTATCTCAGTATCACACTCTTTGTGGAACTGGAATGGTGCGTCATTAGATAGACTGATGGTGTACTGATGGTGTACCCCTCATTCAGAGAGACTGAAAGGCCCTTTATTTTAGCCATGTATAAAATAAAGGAGGTGCAAACATCAAGGAGCTGTTTCGCAGCCCAGTCGTGAATGTAGCAGCTTTTAATTAATAACACAATTCAACAGGTCTAAATAATCAGAGATGAGTTTCTGTGGGTTCTTTAGTGTTTTTCATGCTGATCTCAGATCTGTGTTTAGTGTCTCCTGCAGTTACAGTGTTTGTGATGAAGCTAGTTCTATGCTGCATGATAGTTGGTATCATGATCATATAATAATCATATGCTGAGTGTTTGTGCAGAAACAGTGGTGTCTGACTGACTCTGATCATTATATCTGTGCCACAGTGTGGCCTGTCTGACTCCACACTGAAAATACTGAAGCAGTTCTTGATTGGTGCCTGTGGTTTAATAAAAAATAAATCTAATAATCTAGTGATCTAATATCACTCATAATTCAAAAAGCTGATGTGACTGAAAAAAACTGAAAGCAGGTGTGAAATCAGCATGAAAAACTGGTTTAGAAAAGTGTGTTGTGGTTTCTGATGATTAAAAAAAATGTTTTTGTTGACCTGTGTAATCACATAATCATAATACACATATAAGGCGAATATAGTAAAGTTGCCTTAAGTGCCATAGTTGCCTATGGTATTTATACCCACAATTTGTATATATATATATATAAGTACGGGGCACGCATTATTTAATCAATGCTGACAATAATTTTATTTATATATAATAGTATATTATTAATAGTATAGTTTTTATTAATGACTCTTATTTTGAAAGTTCATTTTTCTGTGCCTCACTACTGAACCCACCGACTGCTTCTGCTGCTCGCTGATAAAAGAAAAATGTTTCTGCTGGTACCTATCCAGGAAAACAAAACACATTTCTAAATGTTAACGTGCTGCTGCTCGGAAGGTGCCTGATACATCGTTCTGGTCAAGGCTCTGGACCTGGGCGCTGGTGTCCTGAGGATTCATGCTGCCTTGTCGGAAAATGCTACCATAGCGCAAATACCAATCGAGTCTATTGATTCTTGCTACACTGACGAAAAAACTCCCTTTAAGTTTATACAGTTTATAGCCAGTTTATAACACACAATAATATGCATAAAAAATATTTTATTTAAAATCTTTACTTATAAGCAGCGTATCGATTCATACTGCCTTATCAAAAAATGCCACCTTGAAGCTTATACAGTTTATACAGTCAGTTTAAAACTGATAATGATGAGAAACATCTATGATGATTTATGATGGTTATATAAGCTATAATAGTTCTGGCACTCCTGCTCTGGACTCTGAGGGTACCTCTTTTATCTATAACTAACTAGATAAAATGTGAATGCCCTGCAGTGGCAAATCGCTTTGGTTTTATCTTTGTTTTGATAATATTATGTTGAGATTTGTGTTAAAGGGAACACTGCTGTTAAAAAGCACCTTATTTGTTTAAAGTGTTTGCAAATCAAATGTTATTCCACTTTTGTTCATATAGCCGTACTTTCACAATAAAAGGGCACAATACAGTACACTACTTTTGAATTCATTATTGAATTGTGCATAAAAGAAGACGATTAATTGCAGAAAATCATGCGAATAATCACATTTTTTAAAAAAGTAATCGTTGCCCAGCATTAATATTAATATAATATAATATATTAATATATTAATATATCCTCTAATCTCAGCCCGATCCCAGTTTAAGGTATTAAAATGCTCTTTCTTTTCTCTCACTGCTCCGATCTTTATTAACTAATCAATTAATCAGGCCTCAGATAAACCATAGGCTTACATGGATTGAACCTGACTGGATTATATACGAGCCTGAAATGTATTTTAGTGATTAAATTCAAGTGCCTAATACCAAAATCAGACAGCTTTGAGATCCATAAGATTGTGAAAGAGAAGAAAATCGAGAAGACGATGACAAAACCAAGTTGATTTTTCTTTTGCTCCTTATTTCTCCCAAAGGGGGGTTTAGGAGAAACAAGTCAGACTTCAGTAATTTCCAAATATGTTCACACATATTTCTCATGAGACAAAAACAAATCTTGTCTTTAGATGGTTTTACATGATTTTTCTTCTGCTCCTTATGTCTTGGTACAGGTGTCAGACGTCAGTAATTTTTTAAATATGGGTTTCTTCAAAATATATTTGGTGATTTGATGGGTCATCGAAAATGCCCTTGATCACTCAAATAGAGATTTCATAAAAATACCCTGCGGATTGTGTTTTTGAACGCACAAGTTATAGGAATCAGTTAGTCAGTTATTTTTTTCTCTGTGTGGACAAAATTATTGGGACGCTTGACCATTACACGAACAGGATACATAGACTTTAATATGGAGTCGGCCCCTTTTTACAGCTATAACAGCTTCCACTCTTCTTGGAAGACTTTCCACAAGATTTTGGAGTTTCTGTGGGAATTTGTGTCCATTCAGTCTGTAGAGCATTTATGAGGTCAGACACTAGTGTTGGATGAGAAGCTTTGTGCACTGGGACACAGTCATGCTGGAATAGAAAAGGTTCTTCCACAAACTGCGTCCACAAAATGGTGAAATTCTTCTAAAATGTACACTGAAGCATTAAAATGGCCCTTAACTGGAAGTAAAGAAGCCTAGCCCAAGCCCTGTGAACCTCATGTCACACTAAAGCTGAAGATTCTTAACAAGGGGAGCTGTTAGTGCTCCAGTAGCCTTTGTGCCCATGATTATAATGGAAGGTTTGACGCAAATAACGGTTATTACAGTTATAAGGAAACATTTATTGCATCTTTTGATTGTGAAATCCATCCTGTTGGTTCGTAGAGAGCAGAGAGCCATTTGTGACTCATCCAAGGTCCAGATCACTCTTGGGCAGATGCTATTTCAGCAAAGTTCTGAGTTCAGCACTGAACCGGCTTGTGTCACTGCTGATTGCCTGGTTTTACCGAGACTTTCTCTACACCACAGCATTATCAGGACATCCCACTGGATATACGTGACACAAAACTAAAGAAAACTTTGAAACTACTGTCTTCCTCAGGCTTCCTTATACCTAGTTACCATGCCTTTAAGGATAGCAAAGTGTGTGCATGACGACACCATTGTTTTTTACATATTCCCATAGAAACACTCTAAAATCGTGTGGAAAGCCTTCCAAGAAGACTTGGAAGCTGTTCTAGCTGCAATGTGGGGTCCATGTATGTATTTGAATGCAAAATCCCTGTTGGTGTAATGTCCCAATGCTTATGTGATTGTGTAGGTCTACCAAAATCTCATCAACTCCTACTTCTCTCTCCTGGGGGCTACACTGAACCACCTATGACCCACCAGGACTCACTTGTTAGGAAGGGCTAAATATAGAAATCCCAGTTGGTGTAATGTCCTAATGCTTATGAGATGTCTATAGTGTATGTCTACAAAAATCTCATTAACTCCTGCTTTTTTTCTCCAGGGGGCTACACTGAACCACCTATTACCCACCAGAACTCACGTGTTGGAAAGTGCTAAATAGTAATATGACTGTGGTTCTGTGAGTTCCTGATGACAAAGAAAGAATATGAGTGAGTGAGTGGCTGCAAAAACATACAGAATTCATAAATACTGCACATGACATGAAAATCATTAGACCAGAATTATTGTTCCTCTACACCAGGGCTACTCAGCTTCAATAGCAAGTGGGCCAGATATGAAAGTCACTGGGGGTTTCAGGGGCCACAGAATTTCATGCTGTCTAGGCTCTCGTTCCCGGTGGGATGGGGGCGTGGCTGGTAATTGGATTCCAGTGGGCTGGGGTTGGGGGGCCTTGCTGAAGGGATTCCGCGCTGGGGCCCGTTTATAGGATTTACCATCGGCCCAGTATGCCCGATGACCAGTTCAGCACTGTGTCAGTACTGTTTTCCCCTCGCTGTGTGTGACTGGATTCTCTCTTGTTACTGCCAGCTCTGCTCTGCGTTTTTTTAACACACCCATATGACCCTAACGGTTGTAAAACTCTCGTTTTTTGCTGTTTTCCACTTGCTGTGTGTGTGTGAGACCGGATTCTCTTTCATTACTGCCAGCTCTGCTCTGCGTTTTTTTTTTAACACACCCGTTTTCTGACAAATCCAGCCTCTTTCGGCTGCGATTTGCTAATATGTCAACTCCTGTGCTCAGATTGGCTAATTTTATACAACACAGCAGATAACAAATCTTGCCGAAAGTAGCGGGGGAACTACCAGCCAATCATGATCCAAAAGCCTAAAGTTTATTATGTCACACGAATCACACACTGATTTACTGGCCGTCTTGCGGGCCATAAAATAATTCAAAAGGGCCGGATCCAGCCCTTTTAAATAGGTCTGCTCTGTACTACTGCTCAAAAGAACACCCCCCACTGTTCATTCTGCAGAAAGTTCTTCACAGCTCTGCTGTAGAAGTTCCCAGAAGTGTGCGGCTCTTATAGGCTGCTCTGCTTTCACTCTTCTGTCCAGTTCATCCTAAAGCAGCTCCATGGGGTTTAAGTCTGGAGACTTCTGGCCACTCCATGTTCTCCAGCTCTCCATCTTGTTCTTGTTTATAAGGTAGTTCTAGCTTGGACTTATGTTTTGGGTCACTATCTTGCTGTAGGATGAACCAGACCAACTCGGCCCAAACCAGAGGAACTGCATGGCGCTACAGAAGTTCAGCACTGTCCTTTGTACCATTTCATGCTATTAATTGGATTTGAACTGTTTGAATTTCAATTGTGGTGTTCTAAAACTTTTGACCGGTAGTGTATACCACCTACAAATTATTTTGACATTTTTAATTCAACGGTGTCCAAATTTATTTGGAACGGCAGACACCGCAAGATACGTTTCTGTTTTACTCGACACTGAATAATATGGTGGCCTTGCCCTCCCTAGTTTTCCATCATTGGGCATTTCAAATTAGGGCTATGCGCACTTGGACACACACTGACAGGGAAGTCAGAGGTATGACCAGAACATTATGTGTGAATGGGCTTTTGGCTTATCTGGGGGGCAAAAAAATGTATCCATCCATCAGTCTTTGCCCAAATTTGTGGTTTTTCACATCACAAATTCGCAGTTTTTGCTTTTTAATAAGCCATCTATGCATAGCTTTTGGTGATACCAACCAGAAAAATAGAGAAGGATTGAAATGTGTGGCGAAGTGAACTGTGTCAGCAGCAGCACGGTGCCTGTCTAGTGGAGGAAGCACTGATGGATTAGAGGGTACAACTGCAAAGATCAATAAGGCAAAGGCAACTACAGTAAATACCTGGAAGAATATAGCTGCTGCTCTTAAATATAATGTAAATAAAAGCTGACAAATATTTTTCTCCACAGACGCCTGTGTCATTTCCATTCAAGAAGAAACTTGCTGGTTGAATAAAAGTAAAAGTCAAAATTTGCCAGGGGTATGAATAACTCCGGGCTAGACTCTGTGTAGCTGGGATGACAAAGTTTACTTCGACGTTGACTATTAGCATGAATTTATATGTAGTGCTGAAACTACAGGATAATCTGAGCGGTTTTGAGCCCAGTTGTCCCTCTTGACAATTGCGAGAAGTCTCCCAATAGCAGGTCATATTTCCAGATTGTCCTGTGATGTGGGGGTTCTGTAACTCAATCTTTAGTCATTCAATATACTCCTGGGTCAAGGGAGGTCATAAATATTAAATATGTTTAATATTGTATTGTGAACTGGTGGCCTATCCAGGGTGTTTCTTCACCTTTCAGATAATAAATGGATGAATGGATAGATGTTCAGTATTTGTGTGCGGTGGACGCAGACTCTGTTGTATGTTACACACAATGTCAATGTTACACTGTTATTTTGTAACAGTAACATTCTTGTAATTGTGTTGCACTATTATTTATCGTTTACATTTTTATTCTATTGTCAGGCAAATCAAGCCTTAGCTGGAGGACAAGCTTGTTAGGTTGTGGCCACAGCATGAATGTCCCCTGCAAAACGTTCCACTATGTATTTTCTGTGCAAAAACCCACCAGCAGGATTATAATGGCTTCTCTGTTATCATGCATGTCATGTTAGTTCATCCTACAGGGTTTTGATAATCGCAACCTTTGGCCAGGACTATTGTTTGTGAACATGATCTGAAAGTGGTGTGAGGAGGATTAAGAACATACTAAGGACATAAAAGGCTGAAAAATTACAGTATCTGTGGTGTCAAATCAACCCTGTGAAATAACCTGTGACCATAAAAAAACTTCTTTATGTTGAATATTTCTCGGCAGCTCATTAAGGGTGGGCTTCCAGAAGCCAGATTTCCAGTGAAATCACATGGACTAGCTAAATTCCAACACTGATGTACAGAGAACGCTACCTAGATGTCATCTAAAGTGCATCATAGACCACCAAAGCACTTGACACATTCATGTCCAATTCCACCTAGACTCCATAGACATATGGGAACATGCCTTTGCCAAAGTCTAATAGATGAAGTTGAAGTTGAAGTTTATTGTCATATGTACAAAGTACAGTGTACAGAGCACAATGAAATTCTTACTTGAAC